>JAWQUT010000654.1:76711-89764 GCA_033807755.1 Ellobium chinense
CTGACCAGCACAACTGAGTATGCAGTCGGGTATTGCCCACGTTTAAAGATTACAGAGAAAGAACCCAGACCAGTGAGAGCAGTGATAAGGTTATCAGGCAAGAAGAAACACCAAGTAATCTAAAACAAAACCAGCTCGCATTGACAAAGTTAACCCGGACGCGAGCAGTCGTAACAGCTTTATTACACAGTTATGCCCCCTTAACGCCGCCATAAAGGAAGTGACACCCTCGTGACTTAATCTGCCAATCAGGAGGCGAGATTTCCCTGGCAGATCCCCGTCAGGCGGGGATAACTCGGTTTATCATGTCGATGGGTGTTAAACCAGTATCATTACGGCTGCCTGCCCGCGGGGAGTGAGCGCTGGTTGATAGGTGAAGATGAGCAGTGACAGAACTATAGCGACGGAGTGATAGTGAGCACAATTATTTTAAATCTGACCAGTCACTCTGAAACACTGAGCTAACATCATGTGTTTCTCTATCCCGTCTGTAATCAGCAACTGGGAGATGTGACTAACATCTATGTTTCACTTTCTCTTTTCATACATTCTGTATTTTCCTGTTTAGTGGCCTTCTTTATAAATCTATGTTTCATTAAGCATTATACAAGATATGCCCTTAGCGCTGAGACCATGGAAAAAAGCCTTTTATTGAATAAGCATTGCTGCATCCCAAACGGGAAGAACTCCATTCCCACGGATAAGACTTAGGCTTACCTGCACATTAAAGCTAAATACAAACTAGACTAATACAATATGATCTAATACCCCGAACCTTTAAAAACTCGCAAAAACCTGCATATTCGTTGTAATGCTAGCCTGGAGTCACATAGCTTCTGAACTATGTTGATTCATGAGCCGGAACGTCTCAAATATAGAACTGAACGAAAGAAAAACAACTGAAAATTTGTGGAAAACGTGCATGTACTTAGCATGTTAAACGCTACTAAGGATGCAGTCAACACCATTGCACTAATATAGTTATTACGATAGAACGAGATCCCATCTTTAATACGCAAGCTCTTAAAAAATGATATCTTTGGGTCCTGCAACACACACGTGACTTAAATCTGGGTTATAGGACTGTTTCATTATACCAACGAAATAGTCAGTGCCAGCCATAATCTTGATATTAGTGGCATCAGCGCCTGAAAATGTCACCGGCATGGGATGTTCCCGAGGGAGCTGAGCGAGGTGTTGAATGATCTATACTGCTAACGTAATACTGATGAGAACTCCCGGGAGAGGAATATGCCGGTATTGGAGAGCTGGTGGGCCACATTAGTACATTAGTGTTGTTATTAGCCTATCAAATATACATGACAATTCCTGGTAGGATTAAAGATATTTATATAGTGCATGGCTGTGCGTGTACGTGGATCACCGTGTGCATTGTGTGTGTGTGTGTGTGTGTGTGTGTGTGTGTGTGTGTGTGTGTGTGTGTGTGTGTGTGTGTGTGTGTGTGTGNTGTGTGTGTGTGTGTGTGTGTGTGTGTGTGTGTGTGTGTTTCGCTGTGCGAAGCAGAAGGCGTGAAAGGTGATAAGAATCGAACTCCCCAGTGCTGTGCGCAATCGTGAATGATAGAATAATGTGAATCCTTTCTGAGTGGATGGGAAATAGCGAGAGATAGACAGCGAGAGAGACAGGGTGAGAGAGAGAGAGAGAGAAAGAAAGAGAGAGAGAGAGAGAGAGAGAGAGAGAGAGAGAGAGAGAGAGAGAGGAGAGGGGATTCCACAAGGTGAGGAAACACAACTTAAAAGAAAAGAAAGACATTCGGATTGGATGTCCAACTGGAAATTAATACTGTTTTTTTTTTCCCGATTTGTTTTACAGTGGAATGCATGGCTACATCGCAATAAGAAGCAACGGGTCCTCCACTCAATTTCACACCAAAGCGGAGAGCATGTTGACCCCCAAAGGAAAGATTGGATTCCGCTTGTGGTGCACTGGTGCAGACTCTTCAGCTTGTCCTGCGAGCAAGCACATATCTTTGCCGATCTAAAGAATCAGTTACGTCCAAGGAAAACGACAGTAGCCACTTAGCTGTAGGGGATTCTGGTCGACTTGCAAAGGACTACACGGTTCTTGATCCAGTCTGGTATCTTTGCATGGTCGATGAATGCAGAATAACAAGAAGATCCAAATACAAAAGTTAAAAGCCCGATGCAAGCTCCCGGATGAAAAGAATGCAAAGTAGTAACTAGATACTGTAAAAGCATCCTGTCATTATATTTATCATCGTGTGTGTGTGTGTGTGTGTGTGTGTGTGTGTGTGTGTGTGTGTGTGTGTGTGTGTTTTGACACTTTCCATCGTCTTATCCACAATGCCAACGTTGAGCTGACATAAGTCTGGCATTTGATAAGAAGATATTCCGAGGCATTTGTACGTATGTTTTGACTGTATGTACTTTTGATATATTTACTCGTACTTGCATAGACTGAACGCTATTAGAAAGTATTTCCGTGATGACCATTTAAAAATAAAAACCACATTCAAATTTTCCACAACCATCATAGTTCATCATCATTATTGTTATCATCATCATCACCGTCATCATCAGCACCACCACCACCGTCATGACCACCACATTCATCACCACCTGCAACAACACCATCATTGTCATTGTGGACCTGCCTGGTTGTCCTGATATTTTCTGAAATCGTTCAGTATAATACTTCCAATGAGTGCCGGAAGGTAAGTCACTGTAAACATGCTATTTCAGACCCTCTGTCTGGAGCTCAAGGACAGTAAACATCCTACAGATACCAAAAACAGACACACTGTTTAATATTTAAGGTGAAACAATCCACCAAAATGTAAATTCAAAACCAACAAACATCACATAAACATCACCAATGTGGTATTTCAAACCCATGAATGAAAGAAAAACGTAATAAACAAATACATAATATATTTCCGGTAATCGTAAACCACCCGTCTCCAGCCTCGGTAAAAAAAAAAAAAATGGCCTCTTTTATTTATCGATTCACGATGGTATCGCAATTTCCCCTTTTTCTCCATATTAAGATAGATTTACTCGTCAAATCTCCCCAGGGGCTTCGTCATTAAGATAGTCAGGATGTGACCAGAGTCTCTCTAGGGGAGAGCATTTGAAACTTGAGATGTCCTATGCCAACCTCCTATGATGAACGATGTCTATCTACCCAGCCAGGCCGAAGAATCTCGGATTTACTCCTTCTCAGATACAGACTAGTCTAGTTAGGGAGAGAGACTGAGAAAGGAGTGCACAGAGGAGATGGTGTAAAAATAAAAAGTTTTGGACATGAGTGGCTTTGGGGGTGAAGAGGCGCAGGAAGGGAGTTAGAATTTTATAAATGCTGAGGACTCAGACTGTGTGTGTCGGGGAANNGGGGGGGGGGGGCATTGAGATATATTTAGGCAGGCAGGCGGACTGACAGGCAGGAAGGTGCATAGGAAGGTAGGAAGATAGGGAGGTAGGTGGGCAGGTAAGAAGGAGAGAGGGAAAGAGGAAGGTAGGCAGGCTTATAAGATGGGTGGAAAAAAAGCAGGCAGGTAAGTATATAGGTGGGTAGGATGGAGGATGGATAGAAACATTCAATAACAATCAATAATCACCAACCCAAACAACAAACTCAATCCACAGAAGAATCAACTTGGAACTGTCTAAGGAAAGTAAAAAAAAATCTTCATTATCCTTGAGCCATAAGAACTCCATACTTTTTTAGCTACTGTTTTCTTCATCCGTGATGAAATTTCATAAATGGCTCCCGAAATCAAATGGCATGACCCAGTTTTCTCCTTTCTTCTCCAGATACTTAGCTTAATAACTGAAGGATAATAACCACTGTGAACACTAGGACCGCTGCGAGGACCAGGTTACAATGCAAAAGCCTCTTGAAATAGCTCTAGAATTAGCTCACTTCACCCACATTGTCTTCCAGCCCCCAAAAGGATCCTTCATTTTCTGAAAAGGTGAGCGGGCTTCAAACACAAAGGTTTGAGAAACATCTTAATCCACGATGGAAAAACTTTTCTTTCTTGAAATATTCATTTCATCAATTTTATTTTTTTTTTCATCCGAACAAATGAAAAATTGTTATTATCTTGAAACGACAATTTCTGTTCTTATACCATATTTTTTTTTAGAAATAATTATCTTTACAGCGAATGCTGGTCTACAATCTTTCAGTGTTCTTGATTCTTATAGCAAAATTATTTTGACTTCTCTATTTTGTTTTTGTTTTGTTTTGTTTCGTTCCTTCCCTCGGTGAATTGTTCGTGCTTCCTTTTTGAATTTTGGTCTATCAAGTAAACTATTAAATCTGGCCCATGAGAAGTAGAATTCAAACAACAGAGGTTGAACTACAATAGAGCGTGCATTATGGAGAGATCAAAGAACTCAAAAGCACCGAGAGTGGATCAACAACTTAATCTTCGTTTCCTTGTCTTGCCTTGTTTGGAATATGTCTTTGAATTTCTCTGGAAGAAGAAATATTGACCTGACCAGAAAGACTGTTATTTACCTTACAGTTGGGGACGCGTGCCTGGGAATGAAAAACGTTATCGTTGTTATGTGTCATATTCACCAAGACAATTGGACAGCTCTGTCTATTGAGGACACACACACACACACACACACACACACACACACACACACACACACACACCACACATACCAGAGAAAGAAAACGGACGGGCCATTTCAGATAAAATCTAGATATTTACTTTCTTTTCATTTTTTTGTTCTCTCAAAAGCGGATCAAAGCAGAACAGGAGAAGCGTCTAACGGGTACATTAAAAACATAGATAGGAGAAATTCCACAATAGCCACGCCCTGGTGCCGGATAAGAACAGTCCAGGATCTCTTTGCAGAGTGTTACGAAGTTGTTGTGTTGTTTTTGTGCTTTTTTATTTACTTTGTCTATATGTCAATGACAAACAATGGTTACTTGAAATGAAGGATACTTCTTCAATGATAAATATCAAAGATATTGCAGGATTCCCTCCCCGACCCCCTCCCCCCCCCNTCCAAAAAAAAAACAACCTAAAAACTTAAAATGCCATTTCATGTAATGAGTAATGCGATCGTTTATACAACAAACCAGCCTGAAATATCTTTGGAACGTTTCTTCCGGTAGCAAATATGTATGTATTTTGACTACTTTATGAACCAGAAACCATGGATTAATCACCACCGTAAAAAAAAACTGCTCGCTGATTATTCCAAGCTCAATTAAAATGTATTTATTTATTTATTTATGACCCGGATAAACCCGGCCGCAGTTCTCTATTTCATCATTGTTGTGCTAAGACGTCGTTATGTGTAGTTTAGAGTTTCACTGCCGAGATAACCAACCACCATAATGAGTGATCTTTACCCGTCTACTTCCCACCACTCCTTGCGTCAAACGTCATGCAAATCTCCCACCAAACAATGGCGGATGGTCAAATTACCGGAAGTGTGATCTCGTTTCTATGGTGATTCGTCTGCAGTCACGTCGCCGGCTGGCCATTATCGAGATTACCACATCTATGCGAGCTGAAAACCAATGCACCTGATGCATAAAACATACCATTAGTTTGCTCATAAGCGAGGTTGATCATTCTGATAGATCATGTCACTGGCGTCTTATCGTTGTGGGTGTGGAGGAAATCTGCAGTGGCATGGCTTGTGTTTCCAGACTTTCTTGGATGTGACAGGAGATTCATGAAGTTTAGAAATAGCAGGAAATGAAAGCGTGAGGGGGGGGGGGGGGGGGNGGGGGGGGGGGTGTGGAGGAGGGAGAGGAAGTTGAGAGGCTGAAAGAGAGGGAGGAGGCGGACAGAAAAGAAAATGGAGATGGGGATGTTATAAATTTTGCCGAGGGGATGTAAACTATTGCATGGTGTGCGGATCTAGGACTGACCAGATCGGAATGGTAGGGGCTAAGAAGGAAGAGGATAAGGAGGTAGGAGGTGTGTGGGTGTGGGTGCGCGCAAGTGTGTGTGTGTGTGTGTGCGCGCGTGTGTGTGTTTATGCATGTGTGCGTGCGTGCATGTGTATGTATGTTCACATCTATTATTTTCATGAGATCTATGTTGATGTAATGTATTTATATTGCATCTGTCCATCTTCAAGTGTATGCAAGGGGAAATAAAACATTGTGTGTGTGTGTGTGTGTGTGTGTGTGTGAGAGAGAGAGAGGGGGGGAGGGAGAGAGAGTATGTGTCTGTGTGTGAGTATGCGGAGTATATGTATGAGAGAGAGAGAGAGAGAAAGAGAGAGAGAGAAAGACAGAGAGAGAGAGGAGAATGAGAAAGAGAGACAGAGAGCCCCGTAGAAGAAAGAGGAGAAGTTATGCTGATTAGAAGTACAAAAAATGAGGATTTTAAGTGGTTTCTGCGAGAAGAAAGCAAGCGACGGCTGACATAGTGTTTTCTAATTCGTTGGATGTCGATGAGACCTGAGAAGTCGCAAGCCACTTTTATTAACAGACGTCTAGCTCGATGCACTGCCATCTTTCTAGTCAGTGGAGCTCTCGTAGGTTAACAGTAATGTTTTGTCACCATGGCAACCAAAAACACCAACGATTCATGACAACGTTAAAGTTTACGATGTAGTCGACTGTGTCAATTTAAGGCGATCCAGCCTAATCCACAGTGTTATTTCCTCAAAATTATGCGACAATTTCAAATCGATAATCGATTGTATTCAAATTCGGACTGACCCGTAGGAGACAACTTTCACTGTACATGTTTATCGTCGATAAAAGCAAACAATACGTCGCGTTCAAATTCACATTTTTCTCTCGATAATGAGTCATAGAGAACGTGTGGTGGTGAGGAGGAGGAGGAGGAGGAGGTGATGAAGGAGGAGGAAAAGAAAGGCTAGAAACTTAGAGATGGCGCACGGGTGAGTGGATGGATCAGAGAGTACCTTGACTGGGAGGTCATGGCGTCTAAGATGACAAACAGTCTAAGACGACGGGCGGAGACGACTCCAGCAGTCTTTGTTGGGTTTGATTTGCAAAAGTCGATTTCTGGCTATAACTGATACTGCGTGGTTATAAGAACACAAGAAGAGCGCTTTGGAGGAAGATTAAATTGTTTATGCAGAACGTTTTTTTTTTTCTTTTTGTCTGTCTGACTTTTCTACCTTCATTATAATGAGGCTGACTTGATCTAATTTCTGAACAAAAATAAAGACAGGGGATAGCAGACAAGTTTAGTCTGGACAAATGCAATGAAATATAATATTTCATGGACTTTTTTTTTGTTTGCGAAATTTGTCTGCCTTTGAGACAGCAGAAAACAACGTTAATAACCTGAGATACTGATGAGGTTCTTTTGACCCCAAGACTGTTTGAGACGGGCTTGAGATTCAAGTTGCAAGGATACCGTCATCTTTATATTTGGTGGTAAGGAAATCCGTTATAGACAATAAGTACATGACTGTTCAGAGAAAGAGAGAGAGAGAGAGTGAAAGCGAGAGATGTAGACAGACAGACAGACATACAGACAGAGAAACAGACAGACAGACAGAAGAAAAAAAAAAGAAAGCGGGAGAAAAGTGAGAGATGATATGGGAAAGGAGAGAGAAAGAGAGAGAAAAGACAGAAAGAGAGAGAAGAGAGAGAAAAGAGAGCTAGGGAGAAGAGAGAAAAAGAGGAGAAAAAGAAAACCAATACAGAGAAAAGAAATTGGAGAGAGAGAGAGAGAGAGAGAGAGAGGGAGGGAGAGAGAGAGAGAGCAATCCGAATAATTTGATTTGATGTGGTCACTTNCCCCACCATCACCTTCTTTTCTGCGGGAAGGACGGAAATTAATGGTCATGTCTCATTTTGAATGGAACATGCTTTGACGAGAATCAGAGAGACTTTTTCCACAAGATGGCTGACACCACAGAATCAGATTTACTCAGGGTTTATGATACAACATTCGGATGAGAAAAACAAAACAACATTATACCACTTTCAATTAGTATGCATGTTCGGTTATGTGGCATCGCAAAGCACACTCCAACAAACTTTACATACCATTTCCGTTTTCCCATTGTCAGAAGAACTTGGCTGGCTGATATTATGGTCTATTACATTGGCTTTGCTTGATGCATCTCTTCCGTTCATTAATATTTTGCTTAAACCGGAAGTGAGCTTCGTTGGAATTGATGACCTTAAAACCGGTCTGTGTTCAAAAGGAACCCACGTGATACTAAAGGGGGATAAATATCTCAAAGATATGGTTAGAAAAGAGGAGTAGGGAAGGGTAGTGAGTTAAAGGGAAATAATATTAGCTTCCCTTCTTGTGGATTTCCTGTCTAAGCCACAACACACAGTTATGCACTGTAAAGATAATCTTTATACTCATAGTTTGGCAAGATACGGCGTAAAATAAACATTACAGCAAAAAATATTCAGTTCGCCACTGAAATTTTTGTGGCAGGTTGTTTATTTTGCTGTTTCCCAAACCGTTGTGCCCGTGGTTTATATTTGTCTCGTATAAATATTGCATCCGTGCCCAATTGCTGCGGGCAGCTGCAGCTCCGGGTCATCTTTGTGTTGACAGAACAGTTCACGCCATAACGACCGCACCAGTGTGTAAACCTGTTAATAGTTAATCTGCTGCACGTGGCAATATCATCTCTTCTGGTGCTCCCAAGCGTGGCTCCAGAGCAACTGCACACCCACTGCAACAGCAGGAACAACAACAACAAAAAATGTCGCTGACAGTGACTCATGTTCTGTGGTCAGTATAAAAAACAATGCATTCATTTTGGTTAGAGCTAATGCCACTGTGCTTCGAAATGCACCAAGTTAAGATGTATGCCCTTTTTAAAAATATGGACACTGTGTTGTTTGTGAGATCAGGACCCATATTGAAATGTTTCAAAAAGTTCAAAAGCGACAATATATTCTGGCGACAAAAGCAGTTACAAGGATACGCGCTTACTCTTTCTTGCTTGGCCATAAAAATTTTTCATGTAGTGGCTCCATGGCTACGTCATGGCTACTTTCTGAATTTGTATATTATTCTTTTTATATATTTTTTTCATCATTTCTGAATGAAATCAACATGTAATTGATGCGATGAAAATCTGAGTCTGGAGAATTTTGAGTGCATACTTCGAGACTCTGATGACACAATGTTTTACTTTTATGTCATTTTTTTTTACTTTCTAAAAAGGTGGCTACTTTTTGGCATGGCGCTTACTGGACTCTTGTTGAAGTTTGGCTGGGCTCCTTCTTAAAATCAGACCTGATAACATTGGGAGAAGTCTGCTCTTTATGCTGTGAAAAGAGTCCGGAGAAAACAGGACACTAGAGGCAGATGGGCAGAGTTGAGAAGAGGGACGCAGAACAAGAGAAGCAGAAAACGAGAGAGACGAAACAGAATGAGTCGAAAAAAAAAAATAAAAGGGAAAAAAGAGAGAAAAGACTCAAGAATAAGGAGAGGAACCACAAATGTTGTAGTGGGTCCACCTTAAAAGCTTATGGCCCAAATAGTTTCTTATTCTGCTGCGTGCCGCCCATGTTTATACTGCGCTCTATGACGCCTGATTTCAAACAGGGGCGCCCTCTGTGTTCCCAGGGCATTTTCACACTGTAATTGGATGGATTGGGAAGGACTTGAGTCGGACGCACTCCGTGTTGACAGAGATCGTCAAAAGGGGGACCAGCCGGCCTCCAAAAACAAACGCTCAATTACAGAGTTTTGAGTAATTGCCCCTGGTACGTGACTGGAGCTCTGCAAAGGGAAAGCCCCAACAGATTCTTCTGCTCGGATGGTATTGGAGATCACGTGGTGCCAACATGAGATCAGGCTTGGAGAGTACGATGACCAATGGCCTTTGCTGCTCTGCTTACTTTGGAGAACTAGTTGTCGGCGTTTCGTCTTGTGAGTGATGGTGGTTTTACGTCACGGGAAAATGGCAACGTGGGTAAGGGTGAAAGTACTAACAATGGAGGTTAAAGGAGGGACAAACAATAGTTGCCAAATGGAGAAAATGGAAAGATGCTGTCTCATGAACCGGGACGTGACTTTGCAAGCCCCGACATGGAGTCGCTGGCAGGAGAGCAGATGTTGGAGAAGGTCACCGTGTCAAGGAATGTTAAGACCGTAAAACAGAGGTGAAATTAATGATGACAGAGGCAAAACAAAGGGATCTGGACTGCTCAGTACAGGACATGAACTGTCTGGATGTCGCAGGTTCTGCAAATGATGCTGGTGTAATTGGTTGTTGGCATTGAGAGGATTGGATGAAGTGATACAATGCGATTAAAAAGTGAAAACCTGTGCGAAAATTGGAATTGTCGAGAACTAAGATGGAAGAGAGGAGAACCCATGTTCTTCATCTTTACTTTTCATTTACTAGTGTGAGCCTTTTGTAAGAAAGGGGGCGCAGAAGGAGCGGTCTGGCCCTTCTACGTCCCTCCAAACTCCGGTCGACGATCCTACACTGGCCAGGTAACGTGCAGTTCTTGCTAAGGTGAAAGAAAAGGCAGCTTTATTTCAGTTTGTTAATACTTCAACCGATATTCACAAAGACGGACGACAGCCTCAGTGGGGCAATCAGTTTATATGCCTGCCAACTCCTTCCTTCGTCTCTTGTGCATTACAACAAGAGACGCTACTTCAGAAATCACCTGACAATGGTTCATTGAGTATTCTGGCCTGCCTGTATTAGTTAATGCAGTATACTGCAATGATAAAAGAGTGAAAGTATTGAGCAAAGTTTACAGAACAAATTATTGGAGATTAACGAATATACATTTAATCAGGCCTATTTAGTTACTGCCTGTCTGGTAGTCTGCCGTTAGCGTGTCTGTCTATCTCGCTGTGTATTTGTCGGGATATCAAATGGTTTGTAAAGAATATTATGTCTGATAGTGTCTATCCCACGCTGTCTTTCTTTAAACATCAATACACAATCAATGGCTGACAAGTGAACAAGAATGGCACGGTTATAAAAATACGAAAAAAAAAAACAAACGAGGTTAACGAAACCATTCACTTGCCTTATAGAAACTGTTTGTTATAAACATGGTTTGCGTTAGCAAATTTCTCACTGTTTCGCGAAGAAAGCAAGAAATCTCTCCCCTCTCTCTCTCTCTCTGTCTCTCTCTCTCTCTCTCTCTCTCTCTCTCTCTCTCTCTCTCTCTCCAAACCAGAGAAAACAAGCTTTTCAAAGTTCCATCTTATTCATCCCAGACAAGCCCAAATGTCTCCCGGACATGGAAAAGACCTATAGGGAAAACCCTTCTCTGAGATTATGAAACAGCCCTCGATTAGAAAAATGACGAGAGGATGTTTTATCTGGAAGCCAGACGGTAAACACTGGGCCCTAGACCATAGAGTTGCAGGGACAAAAAGAGAAAGAAAAAAACAAATGCCACCCCTCCCCTCCTTTTCCTCCTCTGCCTTGCTCTCAAACACATAGCCGAAATCCCCCCAAAAATCATCTAAATCAAAATAAACAAACCTGATAGGAAAATGTTAATATTAGAAAATTATGGCTGCGGGCTCGTGAGCAAGAATAAATTTGCTGATCACCCCCGATTTTCTAAGCTTTCTCAATCAAAGCCGCGCAATCAAATAGATTTTCTCAAATTGGGAATTATTGATCTCAGAAACCACCGAAGATTATTGACTGGCGGCCGGTGAAGAAAAGGATAAATATATACTCCAGCCCACGTGCCCAAGCACAAATCAGATCGTCCAAATGTCCGTTCATCCGTCCGTTCAGCCAGCCAGCTAGCAAATCTGCAGAAGCTAGCCAGCCAGCCAGTTAGTCAGTCAGTCAGCTGGCAACTCAGCCATCCAAAAGCCAGCCAGCCAGCCAGTCATCTAGCAGCCAGCCGGTCAGACAACCGACAAGCCAGCCAGTGATCCATCCAACCAGCCAATCAGCCAGCCAGTCAGTCAGTCAGTCAGTCAGTCAGTCAGTCAGTCAGTCAGTCAGTCAGTCACTCACTCAGCCATCCAGCAGCCAGCTGGTCAATTAGACAACCAACCAAACACTCCTGCACTCACAAGAGACTGTCACAAAACTTAAGAGTTCACTGATGTTGGGGTACATGTATTTACAAGACAGGAAAACGAGACAACTATACAGGCCGGGGGCTAAAATTCAGAAGGAAAAAAAAACATCTGCAGTTTATGAACAGTTTACTGTTGAGACCATGGCTAAGCCATTCCACGAAAGTGACACTGTTGGCTATCCTAAGGTATTGTCAAACTGATTCTGTTATATTATGTTAACATTTCCACACAATGTATTACTTTGGCACAGATTAGTGGTCTAAATAAATTGGTTGAATGCTGGCCTACGATCCACAAAGCCTAATAAAGCTGTAGCAGCAGTTTCTTGCACGTAACGGAAGACTGTTTCCATGGAATGCCCCGGCTGGTCAATAGAACCAGTGAGTCGTCAGTCGTTTTTCGATACTCCCAGTCCCCGTTGGGAGACCCTGGCTTTGACTCTTTAATGGAACTTCTAGTTAATCCGAAGTTTTAATCGTTAAATCCTGGAGTGAGTCATACAAGTTGCCCGAAAGCCTTCTCTTCTCTTCTTTTTATTTGGTCCCCTGGTCCAATAAGTGGCCATCCGCAATGTCAAAGTTTTGACTATTTCGCTGAGGGCACCCTGCCCCTCCCTCGTCCCTTTTTTTCTTTGAGCCAGAGGGTACGGACAGGGTTTCACTGCCTGATGGCGTAGTGGTATAGACCGTAGTGATGACTGATCCCCTTAGGCTATGCACTCCAGCCTCCCTCCCCATTCCCCCAACTCCTTTCCACCACAAAGGCTGCACGCATCAAAAGCTATTACAGGATGGACTAAAGTGACATTATTATCGGTCTTCTGGCTTCAGCTTTCCTACATAAGCAATAACGAAGTTCAAATTTCAAGGTTCACAACTTTTATTAGGTCATAGGCCAATACTTGTCACTTCTCAATACACCATTATATGAACACAATGCATATGTTCATCGAGCACTGGATTTCTACTTATCTACTAATTTCTCAACTCAAACCTTCGCCAACTAACTCAAAAAGCAATGCCATTAGTGCTGTTTTCAATCACTCTCTCACA
>JAWQUT010000654.1:95802-107182 GCA_033807755.1 Ellobium chinense
AAAAAAAAAAAAATCATAATCTTGCCATGCACTTAAATCATTCAATATTGCTTCATCTCATTTTTTTGTTGTTACAGATGTTATTTTTTTGTTGTTTATATTCCCCTTTGAGCCCACAAATGCTATGTACGTAAAAAACCTGCCTTAGTCTGGGTTTATTTGAGCCACCTCTTACTGTTAAGAGAAACACACATCAATAGGATATAAATTATATGAAAATGTTAAGCACATTTTCATCTAGTGAGACTTCTTTCCGTTTACATGTATTACAGCGGGTGGGTTACCGCCACTTGCATTGGCATGCAATAGAAAAAGCATGTTGATACCGAATCCCCTAGGACCTTCTCCATACTAACCTTTTCCTCATGATCGCCATTTTCCTGATTGTCTAGCTCAACTACCAGACTATGTCCGCATTTTCTAGGTATCCCGATAGGCCTTTATGATCTAACTTTTTTAATGTATCGATTCTATTTCGATCCTGATAATCAATATCGATAAACAATTCAATCCTTTTCGATATCTTGTGGTACTTGCATTAATTTCTGATTTTTAGGGTTTTTTTTTTCAGATTTCACAAATGTATTTCCATTGCAACTATGCTCCAAAATATGGACATATTGCTATCAATGGACACTACATATTCGATACTGCTGCAAGGACATGAAAGCTAGATATAACTAACATAGAAATTATCGATATTCAGAAACGATCCCGCCCGCGACTAGGCCACAGCACGACGGGAGAGTAAAACTGTCACTCTGTTTAGGTCATGCGAAATGACGGCGGTAAACATCAGGGAACATGGCGACGGCTAATTATTATAATATGTAAACTTTATATTCTTTTCATGTATTTCTGCTCGCAGACAGGTTGGTTACAGCGTTTATTTACAAATTAGCTCCATCGTCAGCGACCGCGCGCTGTTAACGTTGTTGATACCATCATCTTTCCATCTAAAAGAGGGATACCTTTCATATGCTCGGACTAACTATGCTCTACTGGTCCTAGAGGAGCTGAAACTTTTACACCTTGTCGAAGTACTCTCCATTAGCATTGATGCACGACTACATCCTCCTAAACCAAGAGACAAAGGAATCGTACTATCGTTATGGGGTACTCTCTACTAATAAATACGTGTATTATGCGTCACCGCGGAATCACCAAACCTTTATTTATACAGTAGCCTTCTTGATAGGGCGGTTTCGCCCTCACCAACCCATGAATGGGTTCATCGCAGTATCTCTATTTGGTAACTATTTTCTTAAAGACCAGCCCAGAATATGAAAGGAAAGCAGAGCATGATGGAACACGTCTTCAAATTGAATTCAGTTATACGATTCACATCGGAGAGCGCTATTCTTTCCAAATTTCACTAGTAAATTATTTCACTCTGCCTAAAAAGTTTGTAGGTAATAAGACTGGTTCACTGCCTTTCTGATCATTACGGTAAAGAAAACTGATATCAAAGACGTTTAGTATCTGAAATATAAAAGCAAATCCATCTGAGACCAGGCAGTGTCCACGACCTACTTATGAGCAGGTTTTGCCTTCCGCCGCTAACGATCGTAGGGCGCAGCTTTAAGAGAACAATGGATCAAGGTCAGTTTGAAAAGTCTGATCGTGGAGTGAAAAATAACGCTGCTGGCTGAGAAAAAGTTGACAACACTTCCGTTCCATTCTTCTTCTGACCCTATTTACGTCAATTCCCGCCCACTATAATCCAACTTTAGCTCCCAGCGCCACCAACAATAGAAAATGGGTGACGGTGATGGTCATCAGGGCCGTCGCCTTTGTCTGGAAGGGGGAGGGCTTTGTAGAAGCGGTTGCCGAAAAAGGACTGGAGCCCACATGATGGTAATGAACAGTCACAAGTGATACAGGGTAAAAAATTTACTAGAAATATTGTGTTCTTTTGCTAAAATCAACGTATGTCAATTTGTATTGATGTGACATACTTTTTATCTTCCTCAACTGTACTATCGGAACTGTTACTACAGTAAACCTGCAACATTATTTAGGTGATTAAGCCGAGTTTCGAAAAAAAGAGAGGGTTTACAACTCTTGGGACGCTGCGGAGAGAGCTGACAAGGCAACTTTTAACAATCCTCAGAAAGGTGAGTGAGTGAGTGAGTGAGTGAGTGAGTGAGTGAGTGAGTGAGTGAGTGAGTGGAGTGAGTGAGTGAGTGAGTGAGTGAGTGAGTGAAGGAGTGAGTGAGGGAGGGAGGGAAGGAGTGAGTGAGTGAGTGAGTGAGTGAGTGAGTGAGTGAGTGAGTGAGTGAGTGAGGCCAAACCCTGGCTCTGATAGTCAAATGAGAACATCTAAGATTTGTGTGCCCCGGGTGAGGTTTCGGCTTGAACTTAGAGAGACTAACAATTCAGCTTATAAACAACTTCATGTCTTTCCACAAGTTCTGCAGTGTCGCCTAAAACTTTGATAAAGATAATTATGATGAAAATAGCGATGATGATGATGTTGACAATGATGACTGTTTGTTTAGATTTGATTTCGCCTGCCCATGTGTTATGCCGTGATGTGTGTTCGTGTGATCTTTCCTTATTCATTATTTTATGTTATGTTCCCTTAGGAAGGACACTGATCCGAAAATTTGAAACTTTTATTAAAGTTTTCTTGCCACAGTACTGAGAGTGTTTTATATTTTTGAAAATGACTACAATCTTGAAGATTTTCTTCCCATGTCTCAAAAAAACATCACGTCCTCAGCTGCCGACGTCTTTAGCCCATGCATGCATTACCGTTTACCACGGCTCTGTTTCCTCGTCATGTGTCTAACAGACCAAGTCTTTATCCCAAGAGCACAGCAGCTTGAAAAAGCAAACCTTAATTAACCTGGAAAAATAATCAACTTTCTTTGAATCCGCATTTCACCCTCATTTCTCCCAGCTCCCCTGAGGGTGGTCTTTCTATCGCTGTTTTGTATACGCCCCATTTCCTCTTCTTTAAATAACTGAAACAGAAAACGCTTGTGATTGCACCTCTGTGTAGCGATCACCTGGAAATCATTAACAAACTTTGATTCTTATCCAGCTCTGAGAGGTTACGATGACTTCACCATGACAAGCGTTGACCCTGTGTAAGACGACCAGGTGATTCTGGAGTTTCTTCAACCGTTTTGTACCGAGATTGGCTGGCCCTTCGCATTTCGTTCTTTTTGTATATTTTGAATCCCGGTGAGTGTGTTTTGCCAGGCCTAAACAGAAAATTGCTTTGGCTGGCTCCAACGACAATACAGGCATTCTCTTTTCTGTGTGGAGGAATCCCACCGATGGTGCCAGCCAGCCAAACGAACCCCCCACATAGAAATTATACATCGTAAAGAAGGAGACGAGAAGGGAAATAGAAAACTGAGACGTACACATAAACAAAACCAGGGCCGTAGACGCTTCATTGCTCCCACCCCCCACGGGTTACTGCAAGAGCTTAAGATGTTGGCTACCGTCCGCCCGAGCTTCAGAAATGGAACCTTGAAAGAAATTCTAAGTCCAAACCAAATTTGATTGAGATGCACTATAGCTGTGCGACGCCTAGAGTACTTTCTTCATTAATGTCCACACCAACAGCGTTCGCGTCATCCGGGCGGTTAGCGCATCCAGTGCGGACAGGTGAATGGAAATGAAGAGGGCATATTCACATCGCTCAGCTACAGAGCTTTTCTGTCGCTCTAGATCTGGACGCAGCCCCAAGGCCATTCCTCCACCATCCTTCCGGTATTATCAAAGACTAGCAGCGCTTATGGCATTGTATTTAAACATGAAGAACTCAATGACAAAATAAGTTATCCAGCAGTTTGACTTTTTTAGTTTACGCTGTTGGCCTCATGCAGCAGGAGTGCTTTGTGTACATGCAAATTTCCACGATATAGACTGACGTTTGTTCTGCAATATTTCACAATGAAATTTCACCTTTCGTTATGAAAAAAAACAAACTTGGCGTCTAATCTTTTTTTCTCCAACCTCTGAATGTCATAATGCGTTTTGTCATGGAATACTTCAAATACACAGCACTTCCCTAGGCGTTATAATATCTTGACATTNCCCGACCCCCACTCCCTTTTCCCTTCCCGACTTTAAGGTATATAAGGAGGGTGTTACGACCCTGAACCAAATAATAAAAAAATAATTTTGAGAGGCACGTGAGACGGATGGAAGTTTAACGGCGGGTTCTACATCACGCTAATGCCTGCGACGTAACCGTCTCGACCGCTCTCCTTAGAAAAACACATGGCTGTGACGATATCGTCTCCGGCACGCAGATGTCTCTCATGCGTGCCATGTGATGGCGCAGGGGCGGGCACTCAGGTTCCTTGGATGGGTTCAAGAAATATCTCCAGGTTGCGTAGAGGTCGACGTGTTTGAGTTGGGCAAGAGGAAAAAACAAAGAGAGACAGAAATATGTGGAGAGCTTGTGTCGTGACCAACTGAAATATTTCCAGTGAGAGAACTTTTTACAGTAAATAATTTCAAATTCCAACTCCCAGAAATCGCTCATGCTTCCAGAGCTGAAGGAAACACTTAACCCCTCCTGACATTCGTTATGGGGTACCCGTGGCAGCCTCCGCGAGGCTTTAATTTACCCATGCCCTCTATTATATTATATAACATGTAAAATGGTGGGCATAAATTACCCGCGAATGTCTCGGGAAAAAAAAAAAAATTCGATAACTCGTTAGATTACAAGTAGTTGAGAATAATGGGTCCTGTTTTTTTATTCCGTGACTGCCTCCCACCTATCTTCACAATGAAGAAGAATGCATAAATTAAGTACCCACGATTGTCTCCGAAGTAGTAAGAAAAGTACTGCTTCTAAGAGATGCTCTATAACTGTACGATGCATAAAACACTCCCTTCTTTAATGTCCACATCAACAGCATTCGCTGCGTCCGAGCGATTAACGCTTCTAGTGTGGACAGGTTAATGGCAATGAAGAGGGCATATGTGGGTTTGCTCATGTGAAACAAATTCAACAGGATCATTGTGTTGTAAAAAAGAAATTCTGAGACTACTCAAAATATCATTGTTCTGAAGTTCTATATTCTGATGCTATCTTAAAATGAAAACTAAAGATGCACAAAAGTCCCCACAAATGCCTGGAAGACTTAAATGGGGATAATCAAAATAACAACCAGAATCGTAGGGAAACAAATTACGATGAAACCCGTCCAAAAAGAGATTACTTAAACTAAAAGCTGGATTTTCATGTATACAATACATTCTTTGTCCCGACCTTTTCTGTCTTTGTAGTAACAATGGCTAAAACTTAAAATGAAAATCTCATAAAACGAACAGTCTTCTGAGATTTGAACGCAACGGATTCCTTTCTATAGGGTAGGATCTATCTCAAAATCAGCGACCAAAAAATGTTTTTGTTATGCTAAAAGATTACTGAACAAGACCTACTTTAAATATGTAGCTTTGTAACTAGACCATTTTCAAAGCGACAACACCAACAATCATTTCTTCCGCTTTCCATTGTTCTGTTTCCAGACGAAAATGATTGGCTGATAATCTGATCACACTATCATTCTGCTTGAACCGGATGTCAGCTTCACTAGGAGTTGACCAATCTAATAATAAAAGTAGGCAATGTTATACAACCATAATGATCTTTATCGTACCTATTTATTCCATCAGCGTTTTTTCAAGCACTGAGCAAAGGCCAGAAAACATAAGGGATCTTGTGGGCTACTTGTGTTTAATCCCCGCCAGTGAACGAAAGGGGCGGTCCCTTTTACTCTGTAGGTGGTCCCTCTGAGAATCTGAGCAATACATGTTTTTAGTCTCTAAGCGAGGCAAGATGGTTCTGGCTGATGCGGAAGAGCTGGAAAAGAGTGCATATTGTTGACAGTAGTGTTTGCTGCACATATTGTATTGTTTGCCTTACTTATTAGCATGCACACCATCTTTGATCCTTGCCACATCCTTCGGACAGAAAGCCATTGATTAAAAAAAAGTTCCACTAGCAAATTTCAAACCGTTGACGGTAGTCACCAGTTGGCCGAGCTTCCATTTCTGGTGTACCGCAAAAGATTCCAAATGTACTCAAAAACATCGACAAGCTCCGCTCACTTCCGTATGCGGAGGAGAGGAGACAAAAAAACAAAAAACAAACGTACCCCAGACTTTCCACCCCCCAAAAAGCAGCTTCGCCCTTGAAATGGCATGGCAGTGCTGTTGTGTGGTATGTCGATCAAGTCAAGAACCTGCCTCAGTGCGCTCAGGGGATCGGATGTCAGGACGCGGCGTTTACATCAGCTCTAATAGATCCTGACGACAATTCTCCACTGCCTTCATCGCTCATCTGTTCTGCCGTATTAAATTATTACAGCAATGATATAAACACAGGCGCCGTGGGAGACAGGAAGACCGCCCCCTCCCCTCCCCCCACGCGAAAAAAAAAAGCGTATACTAACCACATGTTTCTTTGTTACGTCTAAATAACATTTTTTTTAGAGGGGGTGAGGGGAGGAAAATGGAGAATTGGAGAGGTGGGGGTGGGGGGTTGGGGGGATCTAAGCAATTTAACTGAGAATAATAGCAGGAAAAAAAACTATGAGCTGGTGTAGTGGTGGGCAGAGGCGAGTCTGGAAACTGATGTTTGTTTGAAGGCGTGGTGTGATGTAGCTAGAGACGGTGTATCAAAAGTGTCTACGGTGTGAGTTTTCTGTCACCCCCTTCTTCACTCCTAACTACATTATGCACTGTTCACCCAAAGCTTTGTGGAAATACTTTTAAGGCGCAGATCCAAGTCTTTCAAAATCGAAGGAAGACGATTATACTGGTAGTATACCAGGAAAAGGTACTTGCAGTGGCCATCATACAGTGATGCAAGTGAGACCCTACCCTATCTCACGCAACAGCCTGGAACAAGGAAATAAACCGCTGTTTTATGCAGCGCATAATAATAAAGAAATAATGTAGACATTTCTTCCCATAACAACCGTGGGTGTATCCAGTGACACTCGCGACATTAATTGTTTGGGTCATCATTTCACGGTGCACTGAGAAAAAAAAGATAATTAGGATTTCGCGCATTGACGATGGGATCTCTTATCATCATAAGAATTACAGTAATGCATCAGTGATGAATGCACTTTCAGTAGCGTTCAACATGCACAGTTAATGTAATTCTTGCGATGGTAAGAGATCCCAACGTAAGTGCGTAAGCTCTAAATTGATATAGGAAACAGCTCTGATTCCCAGAAAGCTAACAATGGATGGTTCCACCTCAGAGAGACGCCCTTGAAAACAGAACCTGCCCATGAAAAGTTAAAGCCTAATCGTATAATGCAACATGTCATGTCTAGATCACGCATGAACGCCTCTGATATCACGGCCAGACCGATATAACGGGGATTCGTAATGGTGTCTGTGTCTAGGTCTGTATCTGACACGAGAGCTGAGCCATGTGGGTGGTCGAGGATGTATGGTATCCCCATTATGTCTTAACCTGCTATACTGCCACAGCAACATCTTAATAATCTGGTTTTCTGTTTACTCCTGGGCGTGAGCGAACCTATATGCTCTCTCTTAAAGGGACAGGGGTAGTTACTTGTTTCACAAGCATATAAGTTTACATAATTTTTTAAATAAAATTTAAAATAAGTATATTTTCCCTTCGGCTTGACACTTTCTGAGAAAACACAGCAGAAAAGTCAGGATTTTTAACCTGCGCTCGTCGCCATTACTCGTGCTGCGTGACGTCGAAAAGCGCGACATGCTTACAGACGATGTGTCCTGATAGTCTGCTCATGCGTCTGCACCTATCATCCGCTAGCCTTCTCGCTTTACGTCATGCAGCATGAGTAATGGCGGCGCACAGAGAGTAGAAATCCCAATATTCCAGCTGTGTTTTCTCAGAAATGGTGAGGCGGAAGGAAAATGTAAGCGGTTTTTTTTATTATTTTTTAAAATATAATATTATGGACTTTTGTTGGTAAGCTGTGAAACAAAGATTTACCCCTGCCCCTTTAACCATTCCTTGCAGAGTTGCGAAATTTCTTCTCCCAGATGGCGTCACTTGTTTATGTTATGCTTGGCCGGTTTTGATGACGTGTCTAATGTCTGTACGGACGTTATGGGAAAGGCAACACGCTGAATACATTCACTGTCTTTGTGGGTGGGATAGGACAGGATACATCAGGAACGGCAATTAATGTGTGAGGTAAGACGACCTAACGCGAGTGTGAGATAATCGCGTTAATGTCACGCTTCAAGGCAGGGGCGTAGGAAGAGAGAGGTACGACAGACCACTCTGCTTTGAATTTAATTATGTTTCCTATGACAAGAGTTCACGCCATACTTTTGCCGTCTGTCGTCAGAATGCTCCATGTTACGAGACATCCGCTCTTTTGTAGAGTTAGGCGTGGCCTTTGCATTCGAAGAACGGATGCACTCGCTAGTAAAACTAAAAATGCTTATGATATTAAATGTCTCATTCTCGAAGATCTTCAAACGCTTTGCACTGTTAAGAATACGGCTTACGCCAACAAGTGCATGCGCATACACGAACACATACACAACACACCCACACATACACATGAACATAAACACACATACAAACATATATACGTACATAAATACATACACACACAGACATACACACGCATGCACACAGTCGCTCACAAAAACGCATACACATACTCATAGACAGTCATACACACTAGCCCACAGAAAAGGAATAATATACCGGGGAGTGTCTTAAGGAGAGGGAGAGAAGGGAAGAGCGATAGCAGAAGATAGAGGGTGAGTATCTGTGAACAGGAAGGAAGAGCTACGCCGTGCGTGAGTTCATGAAAATATATGCACGTGCAGGCGTGTCAGCGAGTAGATCTGTGTGAGTGAGTACAGATGACGGGGGATGTACTTAACTGTTGAAAACCAACAAGACCTGGGTAAGTAGCGGGTGAGTAAGGGTGAATGGTATATCTCTTGCAGCCAGTCAAAATAAGGCTTTTGTCGCAAGACCAAGAACGGAGATATCAGGCTTTAAACGTGTTTGAGGTCGTCCGGTATCACAATTATGTTTGTTGTGGGGAATTGCGAGTAAAATTATTTGTGTATGCAAGACTACTGATTTCATGGGCAAATGGTATCTGTATTGTTGGATAAATTCAAGTTTTTGTGAGGCCGATTAGATTTCTTTTACAGTAAAATATCGTTATTCAGTGATGACTTTCTCAGACTTGTTTCCATTCCATGGGATTGAACTCCTGCCTCTTCAAATAACTAGATCTCGGACCAGGATAATACTAGATGACCTTAATGAACGAACATAAAGCGCTTTAGTCATACCAATAACACGATTTAGCCAACAGGCGAACATACGCTTCCTTTTGACTGCTTGTATGATATATTATGATATAACGGAGACTGGAGAGACATGTATTCATACCGACCGACCGACCGACCGACCGACCGACAGACAGACAGACAGACAGACAGACAGACAGACAGGTAGATCGGCAAGCACAAAGGCAGACAAGCAAGCAAGAGAATTAGTTGGCAGGCATGAGGCAGACATGTAGGCAGGCAGACTGCACCGTAGGTAGGTGAACAGGCAGACAGATACTCGCATACAGGCAGACTGATAGACATACATACAGATGGGCAAGCAGGTGGGCAAGACAAACAGAGACAGGTGAACAAAATATGGACGAACAGATACACAGCCCATTACAAAAGGGCTAATCATTAAATTATGTAAATGCCGATGGCTTGAGGGAGAATCGATAAGAAGGAAAAAAGAAAGATGCCATAACGAACGAGAGAAACACAATACTCCTTAGCTAAAACGGAAAATAAGAAGAAAGAAAATTTAGGCACTCAACAATATTTGAGAATAATATTAAAGTCAACAATATTATCGCCTGATAATATGTCACGTCATGACATCTCTAATCTTGGCCCCGCCTCTACCCTTGCACTGGCACTGAAGCGACCCCTAGCCACGCAGCTGCAATGTAAGCACGCGCCTTGCTTGTTTAACCCGTTCGAATCTCCTCTGGCGTGTTTGGGAGAGCTGGGAGCTCGCTAGGTTTGCTACGAAGCTTTCTTTCATGCATGTCGTGTGAGACAAAATGAAATGGGAAAAAGTTGCGTTGCGTTTCAAATGTAGAGCTTAGATCTACGTTGTGTTTTCTGTCAAGAAGCTTAAATTTAAGTTAGGTCAAAAAAAACAAACATTTTTTTTTTTGGTGGGGCAGACGGGTGAAACAACGTAATGATGGCTCTTTTCCCATGCTTATGTTGTATGTTTAGGGAATCTTGTTGAAAGGCTGGTATCACTGTGGGAGGGGAATGTGTAGAAAGGTCATCATAACATTTAGTGCTGTGGTGTTAGACTTGTTCCGTCGCCCTTAACTACAGGAATACGCGTAAGAGTTCATCTGAGCAATGATATTCTCTGATGAGGTAGGGACGGGGGGAAAGGGGGGGGGGNGGGGGGGGGGGAGGAGTGAGTGAGAACAAGACCATATTATCAGGAACATTTGAGAGCTTGTGCATTAACGATGGGATATCTTACTATCGTACTCTGTTAAACGCAACTAAGGATGCGTTCAGCATCAATATACTATTGTAAGTTTTCCGATCGTAAGAGATCTCACCGTTTGTGTGCAAGCTCTCAATTGTTACAGAGTCAGTTAAGGGGAAATACATCCCTTTTCTGGAGGTTGTAATGCAGAGAACATGGTGCGCAACTATTCACCACCGTAAGTGCACTGAGTATATATGCAATATTCCACACCAGAGTGTTAATAGATGTATTTGTTTTCACTGAGAATGATGGTCTTAGAACACACTCTTCCTTTAAATGAAGTACATCAAATTTTGCGTCATCCATCCATCGCCCCCACCACTCCACTCCATCCATCGTTCTCTCTTTAAGCATTCACAGTGTGCCATTCAGTGCGCTTATCTCCATCGTTTTAAATAGAATTACAAAATGTTATTGGTGCTTGACGTAAGGTCGTATTCCCCGTCACATAAATAATGAAGATACGACTTTTTATGTGAACATGGACGACATGCAGTACTTCTACTGAATGCTCACTAACCCATGAATCTTGTGCTTCGATGAAGTGAACCCATTCTACCTGTCTCTGCCTCTGTTTACACCGTAATGGAGATCTGCACACCACTCCAATTCCTTATCAGTATGAGTGACATCTGGGATCATTATGAGAACTGAAGAGTAAACACAACTCCATATTTTTTTTGGACATTATCATATCGATCTTTATATACTCGGTATCGCCCATCAGATCCATTTTTTACTGTAGTTTTGAAGACATATCGAAATCATCATGTCCGGTATGTCCGTCCTCTTCCCCCCCCCCCCCCCCCCCCCCCCCCCCCCCCC
>JAWQUT010000654.1:123727-139650 GCA_033807755.1 Ellobium chinense
TCTCTCTCTCTCTCTCTCTCTCTCTCTCTCTCTCTCTCTCTCTCTCTCTCTCTCTCTCTCTCTCTCTCTCTATCTCGTCAAATGTTAGCCACTTCTTGTTTACATATAATTTGCTGTGTGTCTCATACTATAAAGAAGATGTGCATTTTTATGATAATAATATAAAGGAATAGAGATTCTTAAACGCCCTTTTCTTTCACTTCCTCTCTTTTTTTCCTCACTCTCTTCTTCTCCTTCTTCTTTTTTTTTTCTTCTTTTTTCTTCTTCTTCTTCTTCACTACCTTAATTCAATAATCTTTGATTTATTGCTCTCTTCCTAAGCCTGCATTATTACCTCTTCCCATTAAACAGCATCCCTTCCGTCATTACTACAACACAGCACTAATTGGTCCCCTAGTGCACACACAGTCTTAAGAAGGAAGGAGTCAAGCAACACTGTTAGAAGTTACAAGAAAAAGAGTGCTCTCTCTTTAAGTTTTGTAAAGACTAGCGCAGACCACATAAATCTGCATGAATTTTGTATCACGCTCCTACTTCCGCGTATATAAAGTTACGTCTTTTACTAAGCAGTAAAGCCCATCCAGCATCTACAAAGCCCAGGTCTAAAGAAAGCGGAAGCAAAAACAAGAATATTCGCTCTAAAATTGGCACTGCTGACGAAAAGGTGAAACAAAAGAGGCAGACATATATTGCTGTCAACGATGTCTGTCATTACTGTCAGCGATGTCTGTCGTATATCACCTTCAAGGGTATATAAAATGTCTCGACATTCAAATCAAACCTAGCCAAGCTCTGAAGAGCCAACATCCAAACAACAAAAATATCCTCTGATTCTGATGTTGATTTCTATGCACTGAGCTGTACACAAAACCAGAAAATCATGTCGCTTTTCAATCCTTGCATCAAAGACACACAAAGCATTAAGAACATGGCAGCAGCAACAAAGCAGCAGTAACAACAACATCAGTAGCAGCAGCAGCAACAACAACAAGGCAACAGCAACCGCGCTGATCAGAAGCATGAATCCATCCACACACCAGAGCTGTTCGATACAACCATCCAAAGCACATTATGGTCTTCTCTGGTCGCTCAGTCCACATCAAACTCTACTCATCTCTTCATCGCTCTTTCCAAATCGGTAAGGAATTACAGACTATGGAAGCCATGTGAGTAGATGGAGTAGGGAGGGCGGTAGAAAGGTGGGATATGGAGAGGAAGATACAAAGAAAAGCTGGAAGGACTCCAAAAAGATAAAGAAAGACGACTCAGACAGTAGCAGACTGTTCAAAACTGGTCATCTCCAGTGAAACTCATATCTAGTCTAGCCTAGGCTAAACAGGACTGTGATTGAGTCATCAAATCTTGCTTCTGAAAGGAATTAAGAAGATACTTCAACCAATGAAAGCCGATACAGAAGACTACATCAGCCTTTCATATTTCTCTGACGACAAATTTGAAAAGCGGAAGTAATGAATGCTGCAGTTGTGGCTTACGGTGCCAGGTGACCGTGCATCTAATAGCCTATATACAAATATGAAAATCTGTCACAGAGTTTGCTTGTGTGCATGTGGGTGGGTGGATGACTGGCTGGCTGGCTGGCTGGCTGGCTGGCTGGCTGGCTGACTGACTGGCTGGCTGTCTGGCTGGGTAGGTGGTTGTCCAGTTTAAAAATCCAGATCTTTTCGATTAGGTATAGTCTATAAATTTACTAAGTTCTCCGCAATTTACTCAAGAACAATACATTAAAGTTGAATTGTTGGCAGCAGGTGACCCTCGGGGTCCCATGGTATTTAGAGTGGTCCATTTGTGTACTGAATCAAAGGATTGAGACTATGCACGCATGTCCACTGACACACAGAAATACACACAAAATATAGGGACTCCCTACTATGTTACACACGCGCATTATCACCTCCGTTGGATTTACTCCTAGGTCAAGTCATTTTTTGCTCCTTCCCATGGGCCTTAGTGACCTTAGCTGTGGCCCGGTCTAATGCATTTGTCACTTCTCTGGCCAGTTTAGATTAAATTAAAGCAGCACTACTTGGGGTCAGTGGCTGGAAAGAGATAGAGCCTGCCAGTGAGCTAACCTTTGTTCTCTGGAAATAGCCTGAGGCCCCAGCTGGGTTTTCATTGTGAGGTGGGTCAAACGAAGAAAAACAAAAAAAACAAAAACCAGAAAAAAAACCGTTATTCGTCACGAGCTATTAAAACTAGTTTATCTTGACGGCTCAAATGCATATCTCCAATATGGATCAATGGGAATGGCCAACAAAAATTAGTTTGAGTGATAGCAGTCGACAATACGTAATGATAATTATATTATTATAGCAATATGATTTGTGCGTTTTGTAACCTACTACGTAGTGTCACCAGTTAGTGTTTCCCTGCGATAAAGAAAACTTCAGCGTGCAACGCCCAGGTCAGTATTTCACTGCAGCCTACACAGTTTAGCCAAAATAGATATAGAAAAACACGCCATCAACTAGGAAGAACATCCGTCAGTAATTCCTATTAACTCAAACCCAGTTCACAGGGCGGACACCAGACTAAGAACACTCACAGACAATGCATACATCATGAGTCCGCCAGACTTAAGAAAAATAGTATATTACCAGTGCTCACGAACACTGTGACCTAGATAGAAATAATCAGAGGGACACGTTGCTTACACTACGACCTGGTTAATGACATTTTTACACGTCCCCTGAGGCTGGATCTGTCTTTGGGTAATGACGTTCTTAAACATCTCTGGTGTCCTCCGCCCAGACGATGCAGAGGCGCTTACTACATTAGGGTTTGCCAGAGGCGTGTCCCCTGGAAACTGATGAAGAGATATACAATGGTAGAGGTGCTGCTTATATGTTTGATGGTAATAATGTTAATAAGTCTGAGTCCTAAACTAGAAGATCAAGCAATGACTCTACCTGCATAGATGGTTAATACTGTCGTCTGCTGTAACTCTTGGGCTGTGTCTGTGCGAATGTTGTGTTGAAAAAGGAGGGGGGGAGGGTTAGGTTAGTGAGTGGGTAAATGTGCATCTCAAGAGTTGTTCTCTGTTTCTTGGGTATTGGGTATGTGCATGGGCCAGCAGACAAGGCAGTGTGTCTATATGGCATAATATATAAAATTTATCTCATCTATTCTCATCTTATTTGGATTAGATTGGGTTAGTTCTTGAAATACTACCCGACCCATCAACCCCGTTGATACTAGTCTTTGAATGTGATCTAATTTGTGGGATCTCCTACACCAGCATGGACTTTATCTAGATTAACTAATGTTTCTTTTACTTTACCTATCGAATAATCATTTCAACCACTGGTCAAGGCAACTAATGTTACTAGTGTACTTATCGATTCATTATTTCAACCAGTCAGTCAAGGCCATTACTGTGCTATGTAGAGGTCACTACAAAGGGAGGCTAGTCAACTAAAGTGTTAAAAAAAAAAAAAGGCAGAAATCACTAAAGGGAGACTAATCGTCTCTAGGTCACACACACCTCGAGTTGGGTGGCAAGCTACATGGTCTGTAGGGACACAGGTGATAAAATATTCATTATTATCAACACTGATGACTAGAAACCAGAGGGGCGGTGGTGGTGCTGTTGAGCAAGGCGATGGAAGGTATAATATACAGTTCGTCACTGGTGGACGAATGATGTGGGATACTTATGGATCGATAGTGAGTTTTAAAAGCGGGTGGAGTCGGCTAAAGGAGAGTATTAAGGGGTCATTTAAGTAACAATAAAAATGAAAGCAGAGGGGAGGGAAGGAGGGGAGAGAGAGAGAGAGAGAGAGAGAGAGAGAGAGAGAGAGAGANAGAGAGAGAGAGAGAGAGAGAGAGAGAGAGAGAGAGAGCAAACTAAAAATAGATGCCTACGAACAAATCGATATTTCGTGTGTTAATCCAGAGACCGTATGCATAATCTTTACGTTAACGCACTGCGGTAACCACTCCCAAAACATTAATAGTGTTCACTGCAGTTAACGCAATAGTTAATTAGCGCAAGGATTATGCATAGCATACGGACACAGGTTTGGGTGTTGGGGAAGGAAAAATTGTACTTGGGAGGATTACTGACTTTCAAAGAGATAGCAAATATTGGTGGATTAGAAATGGATGGATGGATGAGTGGTGGATGGATGGATGGATGGATGGATGGATGGATGGATGGATGGATAATCGCCAGGCAATGCACCAATAAATGCAAGCCATCACACGAATATTAAGCCACGAAGCTCGAAACACGCACATTTATATTATTTACAAATACACCTTCTACAAAACAACATCCAGGAAGTTTCAATCAACATCCAACACGTATTGAAAACCACGAGTGCGAGTGTACGTAAGTATCAGCTAATAAAAAAAAAAGATGCAGTAATAACAGAGTCTGCCACTAACAAAACCGCCAGATCAATTTTTATCATCTTCATACTCCGGCTAAGCAAAGTATTAGCTTCCAAAACCTCTCAAAATTCCCAGCTCCGTGTAGAAACGATGGAGGGGGAGAAACTATACTTTTTAAGTCATATTGGAAAACTTAAAACTAAAAACGAATGATGTTTTGCCCCGTGTGAAGAGTCAATTGCAAATTGTCGATCAGCTCTATAATAATATGGATTAACGTCATCTTGACATAAAAAAAGGCTCCTATGAATTTCAACAGTTTGAGAACCGTTTTAAGATGTCAGTTCCTTGTGATTGGCTGTATTCACACCGGATTATTATCTCAAGCTCTCTTCCTCTCAACCTTCACAAAATGATACTCATTTGTCCGAGCTGCCTTTTCAGAGAAGAGATAGACAGCCAAACTTCGCCTGAAGGGATCCGAGATATGATAATCATAATAATATATCAAATTGAGCATTGAAAAATAGAAAAGTATTGATTCGTATAAACAAGGAGGGTGTTGTTAGTGAAGCCTTCTATGAAAGCGAGAGGATGTTTTGACTTCTCCTCCAACAGTGGAGGCACTCGGAGGTTGTCGGTTGGGGGTTTCAGCTGAATGAAGCTTTGAGACCGTCATGGGCACGTAGCTTCCTTGTTGTTGTTGTTGCTGTCATCGTTGTAATTGTAGTTGTTGTTGCTGTTGTTTTCTTTGTATCTGCAATTTATTGCTATTGTCACGGTTATTATTGCAGCTGCTGCTGCTGTTGTTGGTGGTGTTGTCGTCGCTGCTGCTGCTGTTGTCAGAGGTGATAATAATATTCTTATACCGCTTACCTGCTTCTTAATGTGATGGCTTGCTTTCTTAATCTCCCCCTAAAACCTATGGCGACTAGCTTCCTAGCCGTCATGGTAGTGCAGTCAGTCGACATTGTTGTAGATGTGAAGGCAGTAGTGATGATGTAGCAGCAGTGGTAGTAGTTGTGGTACTTGAGGTTATAGGAGTACAAGTAGAGAAGAGCTAGTGGTAGAACTGGTTGCATCTATTGTAGTAGTAATGGTAAATTATTTAAAGGTAAATTGTTCCCAGGGGCAAACAGTAGCGGTAGTAGGAGGACGAGAAAAGGGTAGAAGGGGAGTAGGAGGGGAAGGAAAAAAAGTGAGGAGGAGAGGAAGAGAAAGACAAGTTGTAGTAGTATCAGTATTAGTAGAAGTAGTAGTAGTAGTAGTAGTAATAGTAGTAGTAACAGTGATGGTGGTGATGGTGATGGTGATAGTAACAGTAGTAGTATAGTAACAGTAAAAGTGGTGTGGCAATAAAAGAAACTGAAGAAGAAGTAGCACTTGTGTAGTAGTAATCGTTGTTGTGTTTGTTGTGTAGCAGTTGTCTTAATTGTAGTGGTAGAAATAATAATAATGTAATAGTAGAGTAGTAATACTAGTATTAGCAGTAACAGTGGTAGACCTGTTTGTAGTAAGAGCAATAGTTGTAGTAGGGCAATAGAGGTAGTAATAGTAGTAGTAGTAGCATAGTATTAGTAGTAGTAGTAGTAGTAGTGGTGGTGGTGGTGGTACTGGTACTAGTAGTAGCAGTAGTAATGATGGTAGTAATGGTAGAGATATAGTAATACTGGTAAAAGGAGTAGTGGTAGTAATAACTAACAGCATAAGCGAAGACATCAACCAATCGATATTTCAGTACCGCATACTACAGGTCGTCTGTGGGATATTACTCTTAATTCTTCTCTGTCAGTGTCTGAACGATCTTTTTTTTTTTAATCTCCTACCTCTTTCTGTCTTTCTCTCTATCATTCTGTCACCTCCTCTGTTTCCCCCTCTGTCTCGCCTGTCTTTTTCTATTCCACTCTTCTCCAGCTCTCTCTCTCTCTCCTTCTCTCGTTCTCTCTCTCTCTCTCTCTTTCTGACATAAACTAACCCACCGGCCAAGAAACTCTCTGCACTTGATTCTAATATGTTTCCCAAGACCATCCACCCTTACAAACTGTTTACTGTGATTTGCATTTTCTTCTTTTCATAGCCAGCAAATGAATGCCATTTCGCCATTATTATGGTGGAGCTCTGGTCTTGGAAAATCGAATAAACTTGCATACAGGAAAAAAAAAAAAACAGCCATCATAAAGAGAGAATAAAAATAGGGAGGAGTAGGGATGAGAGGAGGCATGTTGCTACGCAATGTTTGCAATATTATAGTGTGTGTGAACTTGCGGTGCTTAAATTGAACGAGACTCGAAAAAGGAAGAAGGGACATAATTGTAGAGCAAGGGAAATTAGTAGGTACATCATATACTTATTCATAATTTTATAAAATCATAATTGAAGCTTACCGATCTTAAAAATAAAAAATACTGTCAGAAACATAACACACCCTGCAATTATGTTACGGAATGGACACAAGTGGAATGTCGACTTTTCCGGTTTTTCCCTTTCAAATTCAATAAAATGGAGGGGTGGGGATGGAAGGAGGCATGTTGCTACGCAATGTTTGCAATGTTAAAGTTTGTGTGTACTTGTGGTGCTTAAATTGAACGAGACTCGAAACACGAAGAAGGGACATAATCGTAGAGCAAGGGAGATTAGTAGGTCTTGAAAATCTGCATTCAAGACGGTAAAATAATACCCCTCTTGTATGCAGAGAGAATTGTGGTTTAGCACTGATAGACAACGAGAAAGCTTGCGAGTATAACCCTAACCCCTGCTGGCACCATTAAGACAGTGTCTTATCGCGTTATTGTGTGATTGTGTGTCCTCTGGATCGAGAATGCTCAGTCCACGTTCAAAACTGGGTCAAGAGAATGTTGTTTTTTTTTCTTCTATTTTCAATGTTATTTCTAAAGATCGCGATTTTTTTTTTCCTTGAGTTTTTTTTTTTTTTGGTTGCTTTTCTTGAATGGATGAAACGTGAGTGCTATTACCAGTTGCTGTATTCATGTGCAAATCTGACCGGCTTGTGAGTCGCCACTGCTCACGTTTTCTCCTTTTCCTTAGCTTTTTCTTTTTCAGTAAATACATGAAAACACTTTCTCTTGAGTAAGGGTAGTACCCGTTATCGAACCACAGGATTAATGTGTGGATAGAGGGAAAGATATAAGAATAAAGCAAGTGAGTGAGTGGAAGAGAGAGAGCGAGAGAGAGAGAGAGAGAAACGGATGGATTGGTGGACGAAGGGATTGACGAACCGTTGGATGGATGGATGGACGGACAGACGGATGGATGGGTGGATGGATGGAAGAATAGATGGATGGATAGATAGACGAACCGATGGATGGACAATGGATGGATGGATGGATGGATGGATGGATGGATGGATGGATGGATGGATGTGTAAAAGTTTGTCAGTAAACTAATAAGACATATCCCTTAGGCTTTCAACTCATACGTCCTTACTTTTCACATCATGGAAATGTCTATACAATGACGAGAAGAAACAGACTCTCGCTAAGGTCGATCTAAAATTCAGCACATAACTAGCTTGTAGTCAAGACAATGGCCATCTGCGGTATTGTATCGTCAGTACCCAGCATCTGGGGCTGTCCCAGGGAGCTACCATCTGTATGCCATCAGTCAAGAGACCCAGTTTGACCCCCAAGTGCGCGCACTCGTCTCTCCCCGAGGGTGAGCAAACATCGTGAGCACTGGACTAGTGAATGTATAATCTGTTTAAAGTTGATAGAGGTGAGTGGTAGTCCAAGGCTTGAATGGATGGCGTTAAGTCGTGAGTAAAGTTAGGGGATGCTCGCACTGAAAAGAGACCATGGTGGCAGTTGGGAGAGTTAGTTTTGATAGGGAAGTCTAGGACGGGGTTTATTCACGGGCAGAGATGAATAGACGCTTTGATGAGACTGAAAGTGGGGATGTGATGTTAAAGAAGTACGGAAGGGAAGAAGGGAGTGAGGAGACGGAGGAGAAAGAAGAGAAGGAAGGAAAGAGGAAGGTGAGAGGGGTAGGAAGGGAATGTTTGATGCTTGTATGCGGTGGCTGAGGGTCAGTGTACACTGAAAGTTATGTTCGTCATCTCATCTACGATATATATATCTGTATTGTTTGCGCATAATATTATATCTTTAGAACACTTGAGCGGTTAAATATACTGTTCTGTACTTTACTATACTGTCTTGTATTGTATTAAATTGTATTGTATTGTAATAAATTGTATTGTATTGTAAGGCGTTGGTTGTGAATCTGAACTAATAAGGAGATGCAGCAATGGATGAGAGGAGAAGTACGGAAGGTGAAAAAGAGATGAGGCCGGGAGTGGAAAACGAGAACGTGAGGAGAAAAAGAAGCTACCATGCAGACACCAAAGATCGATGTAATGTATTCTTAAGTTAGATTACTCTGAAATGGGATTTAAATTGAAGAAGGGAGGGATAGGCGGAGAGGTGGCTTACCGGTAGACGACGTAATAAAAGAGGGGAGGGGCGCCACATGAGGAGAGGGATGGAATGGGAAGTGGGGACAGACTTACAATGATATACATACTAGATATCCTAGCTCGACATTCGACGATTATGCTCTGTGATTTATAATAATACTGCAGTTTATGGGTCGTGTATCCAAAATAATGCCCGCTCACTCGACTTCACACTATTATTACTTGAGCAGGCCTGATCACTCTAAGACTTTCTCAGCTTCCTGGGAAGCATTGAGAGCTACTACTCTGTTCAGGCGCTGATCACTAGCATTCTGACATTATTTTCCACTACTTTTTGCTAAGTATCCATTATACATTATGGTTGGACTGGGGCAGTTGTTAATGAAATGCTCTCCCAAGGCAATCACGACATGATCATGATCGGGAATCGAACCCGAGATCTTGATATCTTGAGTCAAAGGTTTTAACCATTTGATCACGCTGCTCCACATCTAACTTTGATGAAATAACCTTCATCTATCTCGCTGTAGGCAGTTTGTGCTCTTCCCAAAAAATTATTAAGTCAAATAGTAAAATGTCGAATTCTGACCAAAATTTAAACCCATTGAGTCACAGCCCTTCTTTTAATCAAATACCTATGAAAGCCCCCCTTATCTGTCCAGTTAAACCGAAACTAAAAATAAACCAGCATCTCAGAAAAGTTAATTCTAATAACTAAGACGTTTTTCATTCTTGCTCAGATTTGTGTCTGAACATTTACGAAGTTTCAGCAGATCACTGGAACATTGTAGAGATAACAGAACTGAAGCCAGTATCCCTTTCTGATGCACTCATAAAATTGTAAACAGCCTTCATAAGAAACAACGATTCCGCGTTACCGCAATGTGGATAATCAGATCTTCCGTTTAATGGAAATGTTTCCGCAAAAATACTACTTTAAGAAAAAAAAATCATTAAACAAACCCATTAATCGCCATACTTTCCAAGTTCCCTAGGAGTTGCAACTGAGCGGTTATTGACTGTTTAAAAATTGGCCGTCATGTGGTGCAACAGTAATACAACAATGAAATAAACGTTGCTTCAAATTATAAGAAATTAACGTGAGGATGCAGAAGACAATTTCGCTCCTCTTGTAAAGGATCCTGCAATTCTTGACAATGTTTACCATACTTAGCATTTCTTTACAATCATTCCTAGAGAATAATTACCGATAATTAAATCTTGAGATTTCTTCACAATATTATGGAGAATTCTTTACAATTAAATCTTGAGAAGCTGTTTTATTGTAGCGGAACCCTGTTTGTGTTTTTGTCCTAAGCACCGTTTTCAAGAAGTCCACGACATTCAAAAATTGTGATGACAATTAATATCTTGAGAAATTCTTAAACTATAGAAGTGCCACGTGTATGATTTGGCTTCATGAAGTGCATGGCATGTAAAGATTCTGAATTGTCAAAGGTACTTAAGAAAAGTCAGTCCTTGTTTATAACTCTTAGAACATTCACTACCGCGGTCTCTGTTATCCTGAGATTGGCCATTGACTTATATCAAATAAAAACTTGAACGTTTCAATCTGCCTCTACATCTCTCAGATCCTCCGTTTGATAGCAGCGTGGTCGCACAGTTACGAGGTGGGGCTCAAGTTCAAAGAGTCGGGGGTTCGATTTCCGCCATAGTTTTGTCTGAAGTACCTGGGAAAAAGTTTAATTCACATTCATTCAGTCCATATCTCCGTAAAATGGGTAACTGGCTATAGGCAGTAAAAGATTATGTTGTCAGAATGGTAATGATCAGCGCCTAGCATGTTAGCGACACTCATGCTTTAAGGGAGCTGGGAAAACTATTGAGTGGTTTGGTCTACTGAGATAATCATAATGTAAAGTCGTGGTAGAAGGCAGTGCTTGGTTATGAGACATACATTTTTGCATAGCATAATAACATCATGATTAGATGGAGTGGCACTAACATTAAGTAAAATGGTACAGAAATGTCCACTTTCGTAGAGTCTTTTCTTAAAACTGAACTGGCGTTTAGAAAAATTTCACCAATACAGTAAAGCTGTCGTTGTCAAGGGGTCATAACTCTTTATCTTTCATGTTTTCATGCTTGGATCATCACAGAGTCTGTAAATTTGATGTCATTTTCGATAATGGCGAAATAACATTCCTTTCAAGCCCCGATTATTAAGCACTGAGCGCCAGAGATAATCTGATTTTCTTCCTTGTTGCAGTAAAAACGCGACGCCAGACAAAGGCTACATCGGAATTTCTCATACAGTGCCGCTCACACAAACTGCCCAAGAAATGGGGAATCTTTGATGGTGAATTTGTTTATGGACTGATCCCAGACGAGGCTTAGAACGAAGCCTCAGTGCCAAACCGATGCATAGGATTACTGTAACACCCGATAACTCATCCGTGTGAAGACAATGTGGATAATCTCCCTTGACGACTCCATAAGAATGTAGTGCCATCGGTGACGTAGTTTGCTAGACACATGCACAGTGTGACGCCGTACTTACCATGAGCTGGGCTGGTCTCGATGTCGCCGCTAGCGAAGACATTTCATTTGATATATGTATATCTTAAAATGATTCGCTAAAATAAGAATGTGGCATTCTTTATCAGTAGCTCATGTCTTGGTTAACCTAGACATCTGACACTAAAAACAGCTTGCTGAGATGAGAAATATCTATCCTGGTCCACGAAAGACAAAGTCACTCAAACTTAAATGCCATTATGTTGTGTACTATGACTATATTGCAGAGCACAAGTCGTTTTCAGCACATATATTTACAGCAAATGGGCATACGTGTTAACCTTATGATCTATGACTTTATTATATTATGTTTGGTGTTTACGTAAGAGAAATTATTCATATTGATATAGGGAAGTTTTTAAGTCGTGAAATGTCTTGTGTGTTTAGTATGTGGGCGATAAGTCGTGAAGTTTATCAATGTCAGTGACTCTAAACCAAAGGAAGTCTCAAATTATCCCCCCTGCCTCATGTAACCTGCAAATCACCGGTTGCTGCAGCCGGGGCCCTATCGTATTGCAAGAAGCCATGAACATTAAGCATGGCTGCCCTGACAGCATAATTACTAATCTCCCTTGTCACCAGATTTAGAATTGATTTCTTCGCCTTCCGGTCCTCCCTTTCTCGTCGCTAAACCCCCGGAACCTTTACTTCGGTGTAATCCTACACGTTACCGGACTCTGCTAGCCACGTCTTCCCAGGGTAGGCGAGTCCGTCCTTCAGAGTTGAGACTTCTATACTGTACTTAGGAAACCGATACCACCAGAAAACAAAATGCTTTGAAAACATGTTCTCTTCCAGTGTGGGTCATGTGACTTGAGATTCTGTTATGGCAGTGTGTCAGTAAATTTGTTTGTTCATCTTTTTTCAGTTTTTGATAGCCTTTCTCACTCCCCAACTACGTCGTCTCTCATAATTAATTCTCTCTCTCTGTCTCTGTCTCTGTCTCTCTCTCTCTCTCTCTCTCTCTCTTCTGAATAGTAATAGGTATACCTTCTTGTAAAAGTGTTTTTTGATGTTCTTTTTTGTGGTCTCCAGAAAACAGCCCCATTTCAATATGTTCATGTGTCTGTCTGTCTGCCTGCCCGTCTATCTGTCTGCCTACCTACCTACCTGTCTGTCTGTCTATCTGCCGGCCTGCTGTCTGTCTGGTCTGCCCCACACTATGCATTTTCATCTGCCTCTAAATTAATGCGCACATGGAACAGTCCTCCCATTGTCGCTACGCTAACCAATCTCATCTCTCCTTGTGTTTCTTTCTATCCTTATCTTTCAAGACTTTCATTGACTCGTTGCATTTTAAAACCTTAATTCCGTTCTCATCCTTCTCTTCATTCTGTCCAGACATTCAGTGAATTGATCCTTCCTTCCTTTATTTTTCTTTTTCCTTTTAATCCCCATTCTATCTTGATCTGCCTTTCGTTTCTTTCAGTCTTCTTTCGTCAATGCCTTTTTTTTTTTTTGCTAATTTCACCTTTTTTGCCTTTTTCATTATTTCCAGACCTTCCATTGACTCCTTTACAATTTTCCACCTCAGTTTCGCTTCTTTATCCATCTTTCCATCCATTCAATACTTCTGGGTCTTTTTCAGGTCTTCATTTCGCCCTTCATTCGTCTCTCTATTTCTTTTCTTTTCTTTTTCTTTTCGCCTTCTCTGCTCTCCCAGCGCTTGATAGCATTAGTCCGCATCAGTGGATCTTTTCCCTGAGATCAGTGTGGCGAGCACATACCTTGATTAGTCGCGGCGACACTTGAAGTACTGCATGTCGTCGGCGCTGTCAGCTGACGGAACCCAGTAAGTGAAAAATTCAAATGTTGTTTTCTCTGATGGATCCAAGTACGTGAAGATGTTTTAAGAAGTAATTTCTAGACTACTGACAATAGCGCTAATGGTGGTGGGAGGGAATTCTTTGTTCTCAATAACCACTGGAAGAGAGAGTATTGCAAAGGATTCGCCTTGCATTGTACTTGGACCAGACTTGGGGTCAATCTCTCAGAATGGCACTCAGAACATAGAAATGACATATGTGATGAATACAATCATGAAGAAGAAGATGAAAAATTAAAAAAAAGAGGAAACAGAAGAAGAAGAAGAAGTAGAAGAAGAAGAAGAGGTGGTGGAGAAAGAAGAAGAAAAAAAGGAGGAGAGGAAGAAAAAGAGAAACAGGAAAAAGAATGATGGTGAGTTTGAATACCAGGCATAATAAAAATGGAAACGAGACACCCGTGTTTAGGAAGTCATTCCCGTCTTTATCCCTTGTCTACGCTCGGAGGTAAAAGTATATAACAGCACTCAATGAAGCTTGAACATATGATGCCAACTGACTGACCAATCAACAAAGATGTCTCGAGAAGATATATGTATATTTACCATATTATCAAAAGACTGGATGGAACCGTATGTATGTTTATTACTGACAGTCTAGATCAATGACCAAACTTCCCACAGAATTCATGACTCACGGTGATGTAATCAAGAGATATCATGACTAACGCAGTTATGAGGAAGAGATTCTCTGATCCAACTCGACCTACCGGAAATAGTGTCGGTCACAGTCTATAGCCGGGGCTCTACCAGGCCCCAGGACTAATCAGGGACCCCTCAGACCCCACAGATGACCTCGGATAACCCCACAAGACCCCGGAGCTGTTGCATATTTCACCAAGGCGAGTCTTAATCGAATCAGTGAGTCCGTGTAGACTCGCGCATGAAATGTTTCTGTGAGTGCCAGCTCGTGGCTTACCAATGGGAGGAACGGGAGACCGTGCTTCTCTCAGAAACTTGGCGTCCGTGCAAGAAAACGCCAAATGAGATGCACTAGTCGCTTAATCGCAAACCCATTTAATTGCAGCATTTTAAGAAAGATACCGAGTACTTGATGTACTTTAGAATATCATAGACCAGTCCATATTTCTAAAGCTCTATGGTTGAGTATAGAACTAAATTGGTTTACACTGATGTTTATGCATGTGGCTGTTTCCAGGACACAGGGATTAAGGTTATGAGATCTTGTTTTAAGCTCTTCCAAATTTGAGAAGACTAAAGTTGAACATTAGAATTAGGCAAAATCTGAGAGGACTGAAACTGAATATTAGAAAGTTTAAGAAAGAAAGAAAGAAAGAAAGAAAGAAAAAAAGAAAGAAAGAAAGAAAGAAAGAAAGAAAGAAAGAAAGAAAGAAAGAAAGAAAGAAAGAAAAGCCCGTCGATACTTTCGTCCCTCCAAGTAATGATTATCTATTGTTACCGTTAATGATGCTATTCGAATCGCTAGTGTATTGATGTCATTGTTATAACTGATTGCCCCTGCTTCACTTATCAACACGTGAGCGTTTCAATGGACAGCTGCACCGTGCAAACTTGCGCATATACTTTGAAAGTACTTGCTTTAACTTTTGACGTTGCAGTTAGTCTAGTAAGTGCTGCTCTTGGTAGTAAGTCAGACACATTACCATCCCACCTACAAACGATCAAGGATCCTTCGGCCCAAGTTAGAACCTTCTTGCCACCACAGAGCGCAGTCATTTTCATCTCCAAGGCGCTTTCAGAGCGTATAATTTTCTATGATAGTTCCTGACTACTGACCTCTGCATCCCTTAGGGGAGCATGATTTTGTACTTCGTCCTCAAGGCAGTCGCACAGGGTGAGTAAGTTCTACTGCATGTGAAAACAATCACACATCAATAGATTGAACTACGGGTGCACGACTTTATTGTTTGGAAGAGTAAGAAGATAAGAGAATATTCGAGTGATGACGTCATTCTGCGCATGATTTTGGTCTGACAGGTAAGGTGCAACCATGGAGCTATGGGTGCAACCAAGTTAGTCACGGCAGAGTGGAGAAAGAATACAAGTTCATACTGTTCGTCATTTTGTTAGAAAAGTAAGTGTGCGGAGTAAGAGCTAATAGACCACTCTCAGTTGTTTATATACATGGACAGTCATTCGGACAGCTCACGCAACAATTTCAAGTTCAAGAGATCTTTATTAGGTGTTATAGCCTAACAGCACTTTTTCCATTGCTTCCGTTCTCTACCTTTCCATTATGAGAGTAATATGACTGGCTGATAATGGTATGTTTCATTGCCTTTTATTGGTTAATACATTTTTCAATTTCCGAAGCCAGATATTTACAATTCGCTTAAACCGGAAGTGAGTTTTGTCGGAGTTGACTGATTAAGAGCAGTCAATGGCGTTAGCATCGTTGCTTCCACGTTCTTTCAATGGTGTAAGACAGTAGAAAACAAGTTAATGATGTCAACCTAAGTCTGCTCGTCAGAGGACTCAGTTAGTGTGAAGACATTCGGGGAATGTCATTAGAGTTTGACCTACACTGCCTTTAGATTGCAAGAACTACGAGTACTCAAATACCACACGGTCACATTGGTGATGATAAAGATGATGATGGTGGACCAACACAGTGATAATCAATGGGTTAGAGGGGCAAGACGAGTGGTCAGAGAAGGCTGTGCTGAAGGTATTCAATAGGACGTCACAAAACATCGGAATGCAGATAGAGGCAGTCAAAGCTTGATGGGGAAGGGGGTGAGCGCGCACAATGGTAGCCATCAGACATTGCGAGGAAATAAGCTACGCACTAGAGCA
>JAWQUT010000654.1:147331-172828 GCA_033807755.1 Ellobium chinense
ATCACGTCATCGAAATTCTGTCTTAACGACCATATTGGAGGATGGACGATATCTCCTGTCTTGTTTCATCTCCTTATCTTTCTGTGACATTTGAGACGTTCAAAGTGCATGTAGTCTAGTTTTTTGTTGTTTTTTTTTGCAATGACCTTACTTTCAAAGGAATCTGGGCTCCAATGGCCTTCGTTAAACCCCCTTCCCCGGGCTCGGGAATGAAAAAAAACAACAACTCCATATGGCACGAGAAGGGATATTGGGCTGGTAGTTATCGGTCCAGGGGAAACTGCGAGGAAGCTCTTAAGGGTGACATGGAAATATGGAGCCACAAAATTCTTGGCCAACAGACAGACGCCATTAACTGTGTATTCCTGCAATTCCAGCCAACCTTTATTGCTGAGTGTATGGTTTATGTAATGACGATGCATTTCCTCTTCCGAAACGTTACCTTCTCTTATCTTATCTCTAATTTCAGAGGAAAGAGAGCAAATGGACGAGTGCTGCCTGGCAACGCGGCTATAAAGCTATATTATTTCGTTCATAAAATTACATATACACATGACAATACATCATAAAAAGTAATGGATTTCGTAACAAAATCACTGCTACTCGCCGCACCCTCCTCACACCTTACCCGCTATCGGAAAGCAGATACACCTAGCATACCTCGGTCGAGTGAAGAGTTAGAGTCAAGTGTCTTTCCCAAGGGCAGTAGAGGGTGAACCATCCAACAAGAGGATTGTTCAAACAGGTACTTTTCATAGTGCAGGTTTTTAAATGTTCCCAGAATCAATATGACTGACCACATGCGTGCTCTGCAATCCCCTCTCCAACAGACCTTTTAAAACCGCTTTGGATGACTAGTCACAGAACACATAATAAAACCCTGCTGTAAGAGATCTGCTGGTCCCTTCTACGGGCCTTTTAAACTCCACTGGACGACTGGTCACAATAAACAAACGTAAATGTTTGCTCTTCCCTCCAATAGATCTTTTACACCCCACTGGAGACTGACCATAGGAACATATCCGTATGTGTTCTGCTGCTGCCTCCAACAAACCTTTTTAAAAAACCCATTGCATATAACTAACCACAGGAAACACATCCGTAAGTGCTTTGCTGTTCCCTCAAACCGATCTTTAGAAGGCTATTGCATAACTAGAAACAGGAAACATAAAGTGCTTTGCTATTCCCTCCAACAGATCTTTTAAAAGCTACTGCGTTGAGTAAGTGCTTAACTGTGTCTCTCAACAGATTTGTTTAGACCCCTTTAGATGACTAATTACAAGAAACATAATTAACCCTAACTGGTCTGCTATACTTTCCAACATGTCTTTCAAACTGAACGACTGACTAGCCACAAGAAACGTAACCAAAGGTACATCGCCTGTCCTCTTCAAAGGACCTTTTAGATCCCTATCTGATAACAGTGCCTGTCTGATATTGGCTGACTAATATTCCAATCTTTCTTGAAGCTGTCGAAGTTCAGTGAAGATGTTGCGCCAACTAAGCCCACACAGTTTATGTCACCAGACAGGCAGATACGATGCCTTCAAGAGCTACAACAGTTTCTGAACATCAGGTAAAACAAGAGTATTGTAAGAGTATAATATAGGTGACTTTCAGAGCGGTAGCGTCAGGCATTGGTTCTAGCAGATCTCTTGGCGGGGATATCGAAGCAAATGGGTCCAAGTCTCATTTCTGATAGTCATAACTGTGCTCATAACGGAAAATTACACTTAAAAAAAACAACAAAACTCGGGCAAGACATGTCCATCAGCTGACCCATGAAAGTTACGCAGTGGAACAAAATGATAAGAGGGATGATGACAATGATAGTGCCGATTACAATGAAAAAAAAAACCCACAAAAAACGCCAAAATCAGACTAGAATTGAAGCATCGCGTGAGGCTACGATGAATATCAAGCTGATTAAAATAATAATTTTTTTTTTTTTTTTAAAATCTGACTCTCTTCATCACAACTGGAAACAAAGGGAATGCTATGGCGTAATCTCCTGCAGAAGAAAATAAAAACGATTGCCCAGTGGTGGACAGTGTCGTTTTCTGAGTTTCTGTACTTTCGATACTCAGCACTTTCGATATAAACATCAAAATTCTTGAAACTATGTACTGTACTAACGTACATACATCGAATATAAGATGCAACGTTTTGTCCAATTAAAGAATTGCCGAGATTATCGAAAGGTATCGAAAGGCACCCAAAAAATCCTACCCTGAACTGAGTAAAAGTATCAAAACATAACCGATATTTTAGATAAATACAGCATGAAGGCTGAGTATCGCGATACTAAAAAAAAAAATAAAAATGCAGATATCGGCCCACCACCAGTAATGCCAGGCAGGGGATATGCCGAGACTAGTATTAGCAAGCTGAGATGGCCTGTGTATCATTTTCTGATTAAAAGTCATAAAATCCTTTGAAATCAAATATTTAATAGAGCCGGCGGACAGGAAAGTGGGGTGAAGCCAATTTGGAGGGAAATTCTCAACAGATGGGCCAAGGAAGTTTACGACAAGCCAAACAGTTTTATGGCGGTTTTTTGGCCGAAGTTTGCAACTTGTAACTGCCACGGTCGGCGGGTACCAATTACCAAAATGGCGACATGCAAGCTGTTTGGAGGGCTGACTATCGCCTTTATGGCATCTGATATTTAATGTCAGGACGAAATCGCTGTATTCCCTCTGTTTGTATTTGCATTGTGATATTGAGTTTCGGTTCATCCAGTGAGAGGCAGTAAAATGACAATGCTTCAAGCCATGGTTTTAATGGCCCTTGTTTATAAATTGTTCCCTTTTGGTCAGGGGAATTATTTATACTTTTCATCCGCCTGAAATAATCCAACGCTCTGGAGACGAAACAGATAAAACATTCTTGATTTGAATGGCATTCTCTTAAAAATAATCATTTTTAAAAAAGCAAAAAAAAAACAACAAAAAACTATAAAGTAGATGCATTACAGTGCAACCTGCATATCAGTGCGGCCAATACTTTTTCTTTCTCTTTCATCATATCTCTATTGTTCTGGCTCATGTTTGTTGAAGTTTTCACAAAAGATCACGCAATCACATCACAACACTGCGGCACTTTGTATCGAAGTTTAGCCAATGTCAGCATAGCTGTACAGAGACTTGCAGGTACTGGTCGCACTCATATGAAAGTAAGCAAAAGGAATAAAGCAGGCAGTGGTCGCACTGACAAGTACCGATCGCAGAGACAAGCACTAACCTACATATTTCACATAACTGTAACTGGCATAACATGTACTCTCGGAGATAACTGAAACGTACACCGCAAAGCCAAAACGTTACTGGTCAGATCGAATCAATCAGACGTTCTGATTTTTGTTAACGGGCTGCATTATCGATTTTAACTCTATACTAAGATATCTAAATTCCTCTTCCAGATAAATAGATCCATTTAGGATGTTAGAGAATAATTTCAGATCTAATTCACGATGACTAAGTTTCTAAGCGTCCCATATTCATGCCAATAAACCCTGAATTTTCCTGAAATGATTACATTTTCTTGTGAATCCAACAGTTTCACGTGACTCTACCGTGGCTTATTAATATTTGTAACATGATCCTGAGTATGAGTGATTAGTGACAGAATATTAAGACAAAGACATTCATTATTGAAAAAGGAAATGCCTGGATCGTAAAGCTCTTCATTCTCATATTTCTCCACAGCTTATCTGTAATTCTATACTCCTTCCTCAAGCCATCCAGACCCGAGTAATTATTGAAAATCTGCATCTTGTTCAATAAGGCGACATTCGAGCGCAGCTGTGGACCCTGCTTTGCCCTGTGACGAGTCCCTGTTGTTCTAAAGTCTCGGTGGCCTCGGCTGAACGGTGACTCAGGATGGAAGGAAACATATCAGATTCTACCTCCTTGAGGCGGGGCCGTAAATGCCTCTACATCACCCCCTCCCCAAAACCTTGCCATGCACAAGTTACTATGCCTCGCTTTCCCCCTCTTGTGTTCACGAATACAATCATCAAGGCAATTCCTTGTCATACAAGCCATTATCTGTCAACTTTAGAGGCGAGGTCTTATCTTTTGGTCCTCCTCCACCTCCCAGTCCCTCCTCCGGTTCTGGATTAACAGAAAGTTTCAGGCTTTATCACGACGGCCCCGCCAAAGAAAATGGACCAGTAGAAGTTTATTCTCTTCCCCTCCTCAGAACCCTCGCCAGATCTCCACGATCCGATGGCGACGTTATGGGGTTTCATCCACGCGGGGGAATCCCCACCGGCCTTTATCGCGCGTGCTGCTTCGGTTCGTAAATCCGTCTCCGGCGCACTATTACAAACAATAACTGGTCCCTGGTCAGTGCTTAGCTCCCGGGAGATGTCCGCGATAGGAGAGATTGGTCTGGTCAGCCCCTCTCGCCTGGAGACCCTGGGCCAGTTGCTCTCTGACAAAGACATAGTGCCGGTCACAGAGACCAATGGTTTTACACAGGGAGGAACGTCCTCAGTGCGGGGGCCTCGTATTATATCTCATGGCCTGTTCCATAGAGAGGCTACTGCGCATTTGACCTCTAATTCTGGGACGCCATTTATTGTTATGTCCCCCTCTTATTCCTGACAGAACTTATGAAATACAATCAACCAGCCGGGCGTTCATGAATTCGTAAAGATTAGAAGAAGGCGAAATGATAAAAATCGTAAAGAGCAAGTTATGACGAACATTTGACCTTACACAAACCAGGAAAAAGCGTGATACATGTTTTGTTTTCTGCGGATAAGAGGGAGTTCTCTAAAGACCAAGAAAAACTCATGCATGTAGTGTTACGTGATTGTGGCACCATATGAATAATTTCCATGACAGCCTACACGCTGGCTATAAAATACCTGTGAATTGTGCAATAAGGGGCCAATAGATATTTCATAATATAATGCATTGTGTGAGGTATTTTGGACTGGGGTGACGAGGAGAGAGAGAGAGAGAGAGAGAAAGAGAGAGAGAGAGAGAGCGAGAGAGAGAGAGAGACACACACACACACACAGACAAACAGACAGAGACTGACTGATGACTGGATCAATGGATGATTGAAGGACGGACTGAAAAAGAGAGAGAGAGAGAGAAGGGAGAGAGTCGGGTACAATCGGCTTTGTAGATCTCTCAGCTCAATGTCACACACTGAAAGAAGACCCCAAACAAGGCGCCAGGAAATAGACCACGGGGTATCAGAACGCTATTGTACTGACCTATACATGACAAGGTCTGTCATGAGCCTCTGTCTGTCTGTCAGTCTAGAGGAAGACAATCCCCAGACGTCAACACCAGATCAATCTGGCCGTGACATTTGCCACAGTAGGTGAAGGGTGAGCTCTCTTGCTTGTTTCTGGTTGTCTTGTGGTTCCAGAATAAATGTAAATTCCATAGGCAATGATTTCGTATTGTTCTATATCTTGATGTTGTCTGGATTGATTCCAGATTGGTTTGAGTCAGGGGTTTATTTATTTTTAGCAGTTTTGCTGTCGGCTAAGATAATCAAACTTCGTTCAAAATAAGACTAGAATAGCTTTGGGAAATTGAGGATTGATTAGCACCGCCATCATTCAACAGAGAAAAGGTGAACGTAAATGTAAAGCGACAAGAATACAATGACATCTTTGTATCAGAATCCAGCCCACTGAGCATTTCATACCCCACACACAGCACAGCACAGCACCACATCACATCACACCACACCACACCACACCACACCACACCACACCACACCTCAGTCCGGCACACCACAATAACAAGTTTAAGAAGTTTAACAAGTTTATTGGGATAAGCCCAAACCACAGCTGTGGTTCTTGGACAAGAATACAATATACGCTAGGACAACACATGAACATTTAAAACTCTATGACTACTAAATTCACGTATGTTCACTACGTACTCGTACATTTAAACATGTTCACAGCATATTCGTAAATGCACAGTCCAGTACAATGAACTTCCGTGCAATGCAGTACATGTATAATGAACTTGAACTATTGCATTAAGACTTGCAGGACTCTAGTGGCATTGTGTCATGACATGATGACATTTGCCATTTAACTGTGCCCTTCTATGACCTGATTAGCCTAATGGATACGCCAGGCCTGACCGACAGTGGTAGCTATCCACGCAGGGTCAGCACTGGACAGCTCGACAGACTGGTCAAATACTGACGAATGGTCAATACCGGATGGATGGTCCTGCACTGTCTAATCCAAGCTGCAGCAAAAGTTTCATTGATCAATTATTTAAATGAAGATGACAAAGAGACCAGGGGCACTAGAGTGAGATGACCCCATAGTGGGTGACAGTTACATGCCTTGGGCGTTTTAGGATCCGGAGAAAGGACGGGCAACTGGCTGCTAGATGTAATGGATTCAAGCTAACAGCTTGGCAGTGGGAAAATGTCAAATATTCCTGCAGTCCTCTGTTCTCATAGCTCCTCTTTGTCCCCGCAGCCCTGTGTTCTCACAGCCTTTTTTCTCATAGCTCCACGTTCCCATAGCCCTGTGTTCCTACAGCCTACAGCCTTACGCTCACCTCGCTTCGCGTTCCCACAGCCCTGTGTTTCCATAGATATACAAATTATTTCCCTAAGCTGCATGTGCACACAGCTTAAGACGTTGAGACAGTCTTTCATGGCAGCAACAATATGATTGGTTTAAAACTAGATGAAATAAATAAAGCTTAAGTATGGCTGATCTGGAGCTGACAGAGAGTGTCTTTATAATAAATATAACATATTATTCAATGGATAATATCCCGGGGTTCTCCAATATAGTGCTTGGCTTAGAGTTAGGGTAGAGGTAAAGTTGAGGAATAACAAATAAGTTTGGCACAGTTCTTAAACATTACTGTGTAGGAAGTAGGGACTATCTCTGTATGTCCCTTCCTCTTCTCTCCAAACTTAACCTCTCTCATCTCTAAATCATGCAGGCGCCCAGCCCTCTATACCCAAACCCCACTTACAAAAACAACAAATTCAATAATCGTTCTGATTTCTCTACCCTTCCTTCTCCCTGTTCTCTCTCTCTCTCTCTCTCTCTTTCTAACTAATGCTACCTTCCTCTCTCTCTTCCTTCCTCCCTCTCTCTCTCCTGCTCTCTTCAGTCTTCACTCTGTCATGAAGTGGTACTATGCGCCCAGTCTCAGAGACCACTAATTTCCACTAGCTGTCAATGTCTGTTCCCATTCTTTGGCATCCTTCTTCTCAGTCATTCTCTGGCTGTCTCTCTCACTCACTAACTACCCCTCCCCCTCTCCCTTCAATGGTGAATTCTAGTCTTTAATGATTCTCGATCGTAGCACTAGATCTATAAGCCTTAACCTCTACCAAGGTCTACTCCAACCAACGACCGCGGATTGACCGCTTTTTTGACGATAAAATCGATGATGATAAGATGGGCGAAGATTGTACTTAAAAACATCAGAGAACGTTATGTTGAAAGTTATGAGCGATCATTTTTGCTATCTGCCAGTAGAATTGGAGGTATTTCCCAAACTGGTGTACCGTTGTGATTCTCCAAATGTAAGGGTGTTTTATTTCAGTTGTTCATTCTGACTTTGTATATGTTGGTAATGTGTTGTAGGTAAAATTTTGTTTAGAATGAATACTGTGGGTGTGTATGGTACCCGTGCAGGGATGTGTGTGTATGTGTATATGTTATATTTATGGTAGCACTGTAATTGATGCCGTGACAATGAATGTCCTAAACTGAATAACATAGATATAGATCTATCATTGTATAGATATGTTAATACAGATGTAGATCTATCTTCATCTGTCTGACTGTGCATCTCTGAGAAACTTTTTCACAACTGCCAAAGGAAGCTTTCCAGGCATACTTATCCTCTAAAAGCCATCTCGCTCTTTCACTCTGTCTGTCTGTCTGTGTGTGTCTCTCTCTATGTCGGTCTCTCTCTCTCTCTCTCTCTCTCTCTCTGTCTCTCTCTCTCTCTAATGGCGCCTGCCTCAAACACAGCAATGACTTAACCTCGACTGGAACCTACCAATGCCAACAATCTGCTACGTTATCCTCACTGTCTCTTTCCGTCTCTCGAGCCTCCTCTTCACTCCCTCGCCAGTTTCAGTGACCCAGGATTAATGCAATATTGTACCACAGTAGTGGAAATGAGGGTAATTTGCCATGACAATGCTCTTACACCGGACATCACTTCCTGCGAATCCTTGGAGATCTTTTTTTCCGAAGTTTCTAAGGGCGCAGCGGCAGTTCGCCGTCCCACCATTCACTATATTTCAACACCTTACATTCATAATCCCCTACAGGACCAAATTAGTCTTGTCCCCCTTTCGTTCAACATACAGTATTTCAGCACACGGCATTCACGGCTCCCAAAGCGTCCAATTTTGTGAAGAAACAGGCCCGAAATAATGATCATTCGCGGTTTTTTAACTGACCTAATTATGAGCACACCATGTCTAGCAGGTCTCTGGCTCTTCATTCAGACGCAACAATGGACACCATGGACGCGAAGAAACAGCGATTTCGCCAATTACTGGGAGATGGCCAGCTTATATTATGTGGGAAAAAGCGTCCCTTCCACGTTTGAAGAACGTTTCGTTGTGGTTAAGAATCGGCAAACAATCAATTATTGCATTGCATTTCTTCTCAGGCTTAAAACGAAAATCGTTTGAGGTTTAGCAAACTGCACTGTCTGGGGGATTACATTTGAAGTCGATGTTTTCGTCGGGGAACTGAAAGTGGAAACAGGAAAAGTCGTAGAGGGGCGGTGTACACAAATAGGCGAGGGCATTGCTCTTAAATGGGAACAGAAAATAGAAGTGAATGAGGTAAAGAGCTAAGAGACTACAAGAGTCAGGAGTGAGACGGGGAAGCGAGGGGATTATAATGGTAGTCATTTTGTTTTTCAAAAGGTGAAAGAAGAGGATGATGCTATTTTCTACTGAACATTTCTCTAGTCATGTCTGGAATGTGGAAAAAAAAAGTCAGCAATTTCTCTTCAATTCTTTCTGTAACGTCACTGTCTTTCTCTCCATCTTTCCCTTGCTTTCTTGCTTTCTCTCTTTTTCTATACAGCCACAACGTTACTTCTCTTTTCTGTTAATATACCTAACCATTACCAATTTCTACTACTTATCTCAATTAGTATTTTCAACCGTTCCTTCACCCCGAGGGTCCTTTTCCCACCCCAGCCATCATTTGCCAATATTATAGTCACTATCTCGCCATTATTCCTCATATTCCAGACAGCACCAAGAGAGCAAAGAGGATGACGCTATGGAATAGCCAAGACAGGTTTTGAGCACTGCCCGCAATAAGCTTGACTGATGACTTCACAAACGCATTCTCTATCGACCGGGCCACTTATTACTTAAGATTCCCGGTCATTCGAATGCAATTCATCGTTTCTCTGTCTTTTTTTCCTGGCTTTGTTTTGATTTGATACGATGAATGCCCTAAGTTTGGAGCTACGAATCCTGCCTTCTCTACTATGTCGATGAATGGATGAGACGGCTGGTTATACTTTCGTACTAGGCATTCTTTAATATCATCGGCATGATATTAAATCTATATAATAGTAATAATAATGGTGCGGTTTATAAGACTCGTATCCAAGCTCATGCCTGCTCATGCGACTTCACACTATTATTATCCCAGCAGGCCTGATCACTCTATAACTTTCTCAACTCCCTGGGTAGCATACAGTGCCGTTGCCATTTACAGGCGCTGATCACTAGCATTCTGATATGCGGGGAATGTTTCTCAGAGGAAATTGTAGTGCATTTATTATGGTCGGCTCCGATTAAATGCAACTTCGGTTTGATCCTAACATTTGATTTTCATATAAAAATACTTTTATATAAAAGGGTCAACGGATAATGACATCTGCCTGTAAACATTCATTTTATCTTCATTCCAAACAGTAAGGATTACATGAAGCTGACAACAAATGATAAAATTAAGTTAGCATAAATAAGTCTACAAGTATTCTTCTAAAAAACGGCTCCCGCATCGATTCTGATATCGTCGCTGTAAACTTTGGAAATGACCTCAATCGATGAACACACGCCAGCTGACGACACATGATAAAATTAAGTTAGCATATAATAAGTCTACAAGTGTTCTTCTAAAAAAACGGCTCCCGCATCCACTCTGATATTGTCGCTGTAAACTTTGGAAATGACCTCAATCGATGGACACACGCCAGCTGACGAATGTCCGGAAAGATGGAAGCAAATCGCCACAAATCCTGGTCCAGTCGCTAACACACTCCTCAGTCGTTAGTCCCGAGGTTTCTCCACGCTGTGCTGGGACATATCAGTCTACTGAGGTTGGGGCTATGGTCTGAGTTCATCAATTATTCATTGCAATTAGTGGTAAAAGGCCAAATCTTCGGGGTCTGGGTTTCCATGCTTCTCTCTCTCTTCTGTCCCATAGAGGAAGAAAAGCAAAAAAAAAAAACAAAACTAGTCTTGCTTTTTGGAGTGATGGGGAAAGAAAGAAAAAAAGAAAACGGAGAAAAAAACTGAGCCCTTTCCTAAGACAAACAAAAACGTCAGTATGATCTAATGATTTACTTAAGGGACTTCGTGTTATATAATAATTATTTGCGAATACTCCTGTGTGTACGTGTGTCGGAGTGCATTCCTGTAAAGCGCCTAGAACCCATAATTGGGGACAGGCGCTACATAATTGGATATTGTTCTTAATCTTCCTCTTCTTCTTCTTATTATTATTACTATTGTTATTGTGTTGATATGGCTTTTTCTCTGTTATATTATCTTTCCTTCCCCTATCGACCCTCTCAGCTTCTTCCCTCGCTTCCTCCTCGGGTCGGTAGCTTTCATTTTTTTTTTTCCACCAAGGGTTGTACCACTGTCAAGATAAACAAAAAAAAAAGTACGGATGGCGTCATTTTCATTTTGTTGTACCCATGGCAAAGTTTGCGGTCTGTGCTGCTGCATGAGATGAACGGTTCACGGCTGCTCAGTTTGTTCTACTGCGGGACGGAGGGTCAACTCAGGATGAGCACTACCAGTCATGTAGGCAAATCCCTGGACGAGGGTAGAGTTTCACCAAGACATGATAGACAAAGAATATGAGATAGGAAACGAAAGAATAAGAAAGAGAGAGAGAGAGAGAGAGAGAGAGAGAGAGAGAGAGAGAGAGAGAGAGAGAGAGAGAGAGAGAGAGAGAGAGAGAGAGAGANAGAGAGAGAGAGAGAGAGAGAGCAAAACAAACTGTATTGGTAAAACTTACACTTACAGGTTACCATGATAACTACTGACAAAGAACATAGAAAAATCTGGCCAGACGAACCCCAAAAAACTCTGGTATCCTTGTCGTTGAAGATTTCCGACCAGCAGGCAGCAGCTACTAGCAACACAACAATGATGTTTGACCAGTGACTGACTGTGATCAAGGGATGCAAACTTTTCTGTGATGAGTAGTCAAAGTCTTCAAGAGGGAATAATGGATAGATTCACGGTGCCTTCCAACTCGAAGACGTATTAACTCACTCACTCACTCAATCACTCACTCATTCATTCATTCATTCATTCATTCATTCATTCATTCATTCATTCAGACAGACAGACAGACAGACAGACAGACAGACAGACAGACAGACAGACAGACAGACAGACAGACAGACAGACGTGTGAGTGAATTGTTTTTTTGCAAATCCAGGTCAGCGCACGGTAGCGTAAAATCTCTCCATCTCTTTACGTCTCTCCTCCCTCTCTCTCTCTCTCTCTCTCTCACCATTCAAACATCAGTTCCACATAATCCTAGACACTCTCTAATCACCTTCCCAAATCTCTCTCTCACACACATACACATTCTCACAACAACCTGGTCGTTGCATTTATGGTCTATAACGCGCCGTCTACATGTTCGATTAATCGCGTGCGTTCGATCCGCAGACCTTCTCCACCACGCCAGGACACGGTGTACCCCCCTCCACAATTATTGTCCTACTGAGGTATTTTAAAGCCTGCACCGGCGAAGCACCCGTTCACCGACACCCCGGGGCTAAACGCACTCAGGGCTTATTTGCTTAACTGCATGGCGAGCAGCCTGCGTTGAATAGCGAACAACGTTGTGGCATAGGACGAAATCCACCTTTAGTTTTCATGTCATCTTATTTAGCATTGCGTGCCGGCTGCTAATCGATGATTCAAGCGTGCAATCGGGAATAGGAGTAACTGTGTTGTTCATTAAGTCTCGGTGTTGGGTTTTTTGGGGTTTTTTTTTTCTATTTTGGCACACTGTAATGTTTTACACAGGTTTCTGTAAAGGGTTAGGGTGGATTAGGTCTTTGTAAATTCACGGTAGATCAGGTATGTGTGTAGATACGACGGACCGTATCTCTGTAAATATAAAGTGGATCAGGCCTTTATGAAGATAGGACGGATCAGGTGTCTGTAAAGTCATGATGGATCAGGCATATGTGGAAATAGGGTGGGTCAAGTCTCTGTAAAGATACCATAGTCTAGATCAGATGACCGTAAAGGTACAGTGGAATGAGTGGGTCATTTATCTGTAAAGGTACGATGGATCAGATCTATGAGAAGGCATTTGGATCAGGCGTTTGAGTAGGTACGGTGGATCAGATATCTGTAAAGATAAACGGTGGACCAGATCTCTGTAAAAGTAAATGGTGGACCAGATCTCTGTAAAGGTAAATGGTGGATCAGATCTCTGTAAAGGTAAATGGTGGACCAGATCTCTGTAAAGGTAAATGGTGGACCAGATCTCCGAAAAGGTAAATGGTGGACCAGATCTCTGTAAAGGTAAATGGTGGACTAGATCTCTGTAAAGGTAAATGGAGGACCAGATCTCCGTAAAGGTAAATGGTGGACCAGATCTCTGTAAAGGTAAATGGTGGACCAGATCTTCGTAAAGGTAAATGGTGGACCAAATCTCTGTAAAGATCGTTATAGGTAACGTCGTGTGCTTGGAATCAGCAAGACGTTTATATACAGCCAGATGTACAGTACCCCAACTTATATAGACTTTGGTCGGTCATTTCTTAAAGTCCTGAAAGACTGCTGTTTTAAAGCGCTTCTGCGCTGTCTATCGGCCAGTTAACCTTTTGGTATTTCAGTAAGTGTCAACGGAGGTCACATGATCGAGTAATTGAAAGATCGCGTCGCTGCTCATCCTGCTTTGGTCTCGGGTATAGTATTTACAACAGATCAATGTTGTAGGTGTGTTGTTGCTGCTAGTTGTCTTGGAAGACATGACGAGGGACGAAGGAGGATTGTTCGATATCTTCATCCTCCGAAGAGCATCTTGCACACAAAAAAATATGTCAAAGATGAAATGAATTTTTAAGTAAACAGTTAGTGGGCAGGTGATCCAAGCTGAGCGGAGAAAGATAATGAGAAATCCCGGGACAAAATAGTCAATTGCCTTTACTTCCTAAGAATACAATCATACAGAAAAAGAAATGTCACTGGGAAAATTTGATAAAAAAAAAAGTTAATTGCCTTCTTTTCCGTATGATATACAGTCATCCGAAGGAATAAAAAAAATAGAAAAAAGACAACAACAACAATTGCTTTGTCTTCCTAAGCAACACAATAACTCCAGGAAAACACAAACTCCAAATTTAATAAGTATCAACATTATATGGCAACCCATGGCTTTGAAGGCACTGTTTACATTTAATATAGCTCAGTTTTCATGTCTCATGAAGTGTAAAGTAACTGTAATTCATGGATGGAACAGTCAGCCTGGGCGTTTTACAGTTTTATAAACCAAACTTTACAATATGATAACCAGACCCTCAGAAGTCACAGTTGTTCACTTTGCTCTGAGAACTCAAGAGCAGTGCTTAAATTCTTTTGGACGTGGCACTCAGTTGGCCAGTTATCTTTGTTTTCTGAGTTGGGGGTGTTATGCAAGAGGGAAGTACTTAGTTTATTTGCGTCATTGGTGTATCTACTTCGCCTGAAGCCATAGACTAAACGGTATGAAAGATTTTGCTAAATGCCACTAAAAAAAAAAAAATCCGAAATCAGTCGAAAATTCTACAAGAAAAACCTGCTTTGATGGATAGACATTAAACGACACAGCTTATTGTAATGAAGGAGTGCTGATTTAACCCTTCTTCGATCGCCTCTAATCACAGATGCACAGTCGGATCGATTCCCGTGAATGCTTGATTGCTCTTTGCGGGTTAAGACAGAGTCTGTGATTTAAACGGAGTCTGTAATGATAGAAGGTTTCTCGTTTATACTACCTTGCATACACACTGACTTAAAGATAACAGCTGAAATGAAAACGATTGAAAAAAAAGAAAGAAAGAAAGAAAATACCACTTGTATTTGCCCCATAGGGAAATTGATTTACAATGCCATACAATGTCATGCATCTTATTCATAATACAAACACATAGAACTATGCGCATCCAACATGTGAATGCATAATATGTCACATGAAATACGTAACAAAATCATTGCTGATCGCCAGCCTTTTCATATCATTTCATATTGTCTGCATACTAATGATCAGCATCCGTAAATGCCGAATGTACTTCATTTCCCTAAGAAGCTAAAACGTTACTGAGTGATCTGGCCTGATTTGGCAATAATAATGTGAAATTGTTTGAACAGCATCAAAATGGATTCAAGACTTAAAAAAAGATATCATCATTATATCTGTTTCTCCTTCGTGCAAAAGAAACCTAAAATCATAAATTCCTGAGAGATGCTGAAGAAGTACAACGTTTAAACAGCTGAAATCTCAGTGCCGCAAAACCACCCACACTGTTTTAAACTCCTCCTCGGATAGCTGCTAAAAAAAAAAAAAATCGAGGCCAAACAACAAGCTCGATTGAAGACTCGAGTCTCAACTTCAAAATGGCTGGCTGTTTTCTGCACGAGTAGTTCAATGGGCGGAGTGAGGACTTGAGTCGGAAACTTCACTCACGAGATTCAATCATGTGAGTACAAAGAAGGACTCACCAGACAATGGAAATTCACGGCGTGTGCTCCCTGTAATGCACACACCTCTGGCGGTACCATGCGCGCCACTTCCGGTCTTTTACTACGATACTTTCAAATCCTTTTTTTTTCCCCTTTGGTTATCTCCCTTCTGTTTTTTTCAAAGGGAGAGCACTGGCCAAGATAATCGTTACTAGTTCTTTAAAAACGTATTAAAATCCTGGGAGAGGATCGTCGAGCTGGAGCGTGCGATCAGAATTCAAATGAAGCAAGAAGTGGTATGGATTATTTTAATGATGCTAGAGGTATTAGTAGCAGTACATTGATGAGGAGGAGGGGAGGAGTGGTTGTTTAAGTACCAGCAGTAGTCGGTATCAGGAGTGATAGTGGTCGAGAGTACTAGAGACTTCTTATAACCAGTCAAAATGGGGCTGTTGTCTTTAGAATAATCACTAAGACATCAGATTCTGAAAATGATTTGGGCCATCCAATATAGAATTTTTGTTTGTTGCCAAAAATTGGAAGTAAAATCTACTCTACACTCAAAGGAGAGAGTATTAATTTTGTTATACCTGTGTATCGTCGACCTATTTTGTTGACCTCATTTTCCACCTTGTGCGTGGAGATGCGTGACTGTAGTTTGAGTAGTTGACGAGGATGTGGGTGAGGCAGGAAGAAGGAAAACGTTAGTAATTGTTGGAATTAAATTTTGTAAGTTAATATCATGGCATATTTAACGTAGAATTTCTTTCTTTCTTTCTTTCTTTCTTTCTTTCTTTCTTTCTTTCTTTCTTTCTTTCATGTGACAGAGGTTGTAGCAGTGCAGAGGTTGGAACGTTTTAAGAGGCTCATATGGACAGTATATATAGACTATAGACATTCAATGTTACTTCAACCGTACAAAGAAAAATGTCTTAAAGTGATACAGAAGTAGGCAGATGGCAAATATGGCAGTATCAGCTTCAACTAAAGAAAATAGATTTAGGAACTCATTATGACCCAAAGCCATTGTCGATTTTCTCTCCTCCTCTCCCAATTAAACCAGAATCACTGTCAACTGTTGTAGCAGTGCAGTGGTTAGAACGTTCAAAGAAGTGCAGATGAACACGGACATTCATTCAGTCCTACCCTAACCCTACAGATAAAATGTCTTGAGTAGTATAGAAGTAGACAGTTGGTAAAGATGATAGTCTAAGTTCCAAGTAAGGAAATAGATTTAGAAACTCACTATAGTATAACCCATAGCCACTTTTCAGTTTTCTCTACTTCTCCCTACCCTCCCGAAGTCAACAAGAACCACTGTCAGAGGTTATAGCATGCACATGGGCATTCAATGCTACATGAGACCTACAATGTCTTAAGTAATATAGAAGTAGGCGGGTTGTAAAATATGGTATTCCAAGCTTCAACCAAAGAAAATAGATTTAAGAACTCACTATAATCCCAAAACCACTCTCGATTTTTCTCTCCTTCTCCCCAGGCCCCTAAACTAAACTAGAATCACTGTCAGAGGCTGTGGCTCGGTATGAAGAGGTCAACAGTATCCGCTTTGTCACGCAGTATTCTTCCTTCCGTTTTTTGATTCATTCGATTTTTCTCACTGGGGGGTTTTAAACAGCACCAGCTTTCAGCCATTCTCCCCCTTCTCTTATAATTCTAAATGGATGAGCCGCAACTGACTGCAGAGGCCTTTTAAGGAGCCAATACAATCAGCCAATTGGCTGTCTCAAGCTCTCTTTCTTCCTTCTCTCTCTCTCTCGCACACACATACATACACACACTCATTCTCTCTCTCTCTCTCTCTCTCTCTCTTGTTCTCTCCCTTCTTGCTTTTGTTTCTTCTGTCCTCATCTCTCTGTCCATTTCTTACACTCTCTCTTTCTCCCCCTTCTTGCACTTGTTTCCTTTGTCCTCCTGTCTGTCATTCGTTGGCATTTTTTTGGTTTAAGTTGCCAAAACTCCATCTCATTTCCTTCATTTTTTGCTTCCTTGACAATCCCCATGTTCCTTTTGGAAAAAAAAATGTGATAGCATTTTATTTTACTTCTTCTTGAATTCAGAGTTAAATCTTACAGGCTACAGCTTCAATGCGATGAAAAGGCGATCTTTCCCTCCACCCACCCACCTGTCCACATACACACATACACGTGCACACATACACACACGCATACACACACACACACACACACACACACACACACACACACACACACACACACACACAAAAAGACGTTAACCTGAGTATAATACAAACATTTGAGTGTATGTTTGCATCTGTGTATTTCGCACTCGTGCCCATGTGTGTGTGTCTGTATGAGTGTATCTGTGTGTCTTGAGCCCGTGTTTGTCAAAGTCTAGTAAGAAATGTGATAGTCCGTACGGGGAGAGGGTCGGGTGGAGGGAACGGAAGTGGATAGAGGAAAGGATGAGGTCTCTGTCATATTTGAAAAATTAAAGTCGGAAACTGACATGATCGAATCACTACAAAACCAATCTGCCATTTTCATTTTCTATTTCGAACCATTCTGAGGTTATTGCTGTCTTGGGATTTAGTTTCATAGTCAATGACCACTACGCGATTGCCTTATTCGCAGACATCCAAACAACCCTAAAAATATATTTCTGGAATGTAAACCGAATAGTTGAGCGAATAAAGAACACCAGGATGAGTTGATGTTGTCTTTTCTTTTCTCACATTCAGGCCGACTATATATAGGCCTTAACGTCCTGAAAATGTAGAAGAAAGAAAACAACAGATTTCTGGACACCAATATTCCGGTGTAAAGGAATAGAATTACCCCCGGTATGAAGTTACCCCCGGTAATTTGATACCGGTATAAGATTACCGGGGGGGTAATCTGNTTTATTCACATACTGACGCTGTTGAAGAGAGTGAGTCAAACATGCAACAAAAGCTCCCCTTCGGATCCACACATCAAATCAGTTTGAGTTCATTAAGAGTTCTAATCTACTATTAAATTAATACTTCTCAGTGGATGAATTTTTACAATTTACATGGAGTTAAGTGTAAACTGAATCCGTGATACTTCTAAGTGGGTGAATTTTAACAATGCAAGGAATTGATATCCTCGCTTGGATAAACTGAGTCTGCTTGTTAGCTGGCATCCTGTGCATGCTTGTTTCGGTGTAACGGTTGAAAGGAGCTTGGGGGTTTGATGCCATGATGTAAGATTCACTTAGAGTTCTAGTCAATAACTAAGGAGTTACATCATCGCTTGTATAAATTAAGTCTGTTTGTGAACGGACGTTTAGTAAGTTGTATTGTTTCGGCATCATGACTGAAAGGAGCTTGGGCGTTTGGAGAGTGTGAGCAACAAACTCAATTGAAACATTATGGTCAACTCAGGCCTTGATGTCAGCGTGGTGAGTGAGAAGTACAGTGTTTGTCTGTTGGTACCGAAGAACTGGGGTTCGAATACTGTTTAGTTGCTGATTGGTTTTGGTGGTATTAGTTCAGTCATCTGTGAAAGGCATCATCTTGTCAATAGCCCAAGACTTTTCATACCTCGTCATAGATAATTATAGTACTGTGCTGAAAAGGGACACTGAAGCTTTTCTCAAACAAACAAAACCAAAACGTGTGTTCTTTTGGTTATACCGAATGCTCTTAGAAAGGATGTGTGTATAGTGTATGGGATGGGGAAGGGGGTTGAAGAAACGAGAAAGTCCCCCCCCCTCCCCTTAGGGTCACCTGGTCCCAAGAGTTGGACAATCCCATGAAACAAGGAGTCGATCGGGAGGAAGGGAGTATGGAAGAGCGGAGGGGGCCGAGGAAAAGACAAGAGTTAGCTCCCTTATCCAGAAGATTCTCCAAAACCATGTTGGGGCGTCGATACTAAGAGTCAACACTGCCTGTCAGAAACGCCAGGAAAGATGGCCAAGTAACGGCATGGGGAGAATATTGAACACATTTCTCTTCCAGCATGCTGTCAGCCTTCATAGCTTCTGCTAATAAGGACCTGCTGGGCTGCGCTAATTAGGAATATTTCCAGACGGAGTGCACTGCAAGCCGGCGAGACATCAAGACAGCTAATGTTCTTGTCGCTCTTTTTTGACAATGCAGCCAGATAAAATATGGAAGGATGATTTTTTTTTTTTTTAAAATGTCAGACTTGGACACAAGTAATTTTTGATGTAAAGTGAATATGGCTGTTGTACAGTGCACATTCCTAATTTGACAATAACAGGCTGTTACCCGGTTCGTTAGTCTTATGGGGAAAAGGTGTATACTTAGAACACATTGTTCAGAATGGGTCTGACAATTCACCCATGAACAAATTACTGCAGATTGCTGTTTTATTTCCCCTTTTTTTAATAAAATAAATGACGCGAAGTCGGATACTTATTCATGCAGTATGGATGGCCATGTGTGCAGAACAGCTGTCGTCGATAAAAAAAACTTCTCTCCAACCCAAAATAATTGAGCTTATATTAGGATGAAAACTTTTTGATAACCCTGCACTTGAAATAACAGCTTTGTAGATGATGTAACTGTTTGGATCTCATGAGTTTTGGGTTAGCTCGGTACTTGGTAGGACTGACAATAATGTATTAGCTCGAAGAGACAAATTATATGAACATTTCCACACTGTATGTATGAAGCCTAATCAGGTTTAGAAACTTAATATGATTTATAATAAATTGCAGTGGGATTAAGAATGGACCATGCTTAACTAGTCAATTCTAATCAACTTCACTACCGTTTCAAACAAAATGCTAGCGTGTTTGCGTCATCAGATCTTGTGCTCGAAAAAGATGCATCACTCAATAAAAAACAGTGAAACAGACCATATCAGCCAATCAAATCCTTCTCACTATGGAAAAGTGGGAAGTCGATGTAATGATAGCTGGAGTTATGGCTTGCGATGCCCGGATGACCGTGAATGTATAATACCTGGGAGTGGTTTAGGGCAGCCATAAAACAGCAGGAACAATAATAATGTTCATGACAGCAACAACACTTGCTAAGGCAGCACTCACAGTAGATACCAAAGGTAAGGCTGCCGCTGTAATGTGTACAGGAAGAGTCAAATGAGGTAGTGGAACGTGTGTCATGAACAAAAATGTGCAAAGCAACAGAGTAGAATTATTATGTCAACCTGTGTAATAATTCAACATGTAGCAATACAGAATTATTATTGTAGTTAATGGAACGTTATCAGTACCTTGTGGTTATCCGCTTTTTCTGCTCATTATTTTAACACACGCGCTGTTGCTGATAATGCTGATGGTGGTAGTGGTTGAGGTGGCGGTCTTGTTTTTGATGATGGTGGTGGTGGTGGTGGTGGTGATGATGCTGTTGTCGATAAAGGCGGTTGTGATCGTGTAACTGATGGTGGATTTGATGCTGGGAGGTTGATAAGCTTGACAGCGGTTGTTTTTTAGCATGATTTCAATTAGTTTTATTGGGCCGTTTCCTTTTTTCAGCTCTTTTTGTTGCCTGTTGTCGTTTTCTGTTTCTTTTTGTGTGTCGCGTCGAGGGCTGTCATTGATTTGTCGTGAAATACGAAACACGCAGTGCAGAATTTCATTTTGGAATGGGGGAGGGATTAGGATAGACGGGAAAAAAATAAAGAGAAAGACTGTGAAAAAGAGTTTGGAAGGAAAGAGGAGAGGGAGGACGTGAGGAAATCAAGACAGCACGAGAGAAGGCAGGGCAGTGACACGAAGGAAAAAGGGACAGTGAAGGACGGGAAAGAGAGAATGAACTGAGACCCGAAAGGAAAGAAAAGATGAGGATTTCCGAGAGAATGAGCGAAGGAAGCAAAGTATTTAGAAGAAGGATTGAGGATGGAGAGAAAGGTAACAAAAAAAACCAACCAAAAATAGTGGGTGTAAAGTATGGAGAGAGAGAGCGAGAAAGGAGGAAGGGGGATAGAGGAAGGGTAGCACAAATGAAAGGGAGGTAGAAGGAGGACAGAGTATAGAATCGTGACAAATCCTTTATAAATTGGAAAGAAAGATAATGAAAAGGAAGAACTAGAAAGAACGTGAAAAGATATGGAGGAGAGAAGAGAGAAGGGAGATGGGGGAGGAGTAGCAAGAATGGAAGGGAGCAAGAAAGAGGACTGGAATACAGATCTTGACAAACTATTTTTAGATCTAAGAGAAGAGATACGAAGAAAGGAAACACAGCGGAGAGAGAGCGAGAGCGAGACAGAGAGAGAGAGAGAGAGAGAGGAAGAGAGGGAGAGAGAAATGGTGAGAATGGATAGCAAAAATGAAAGGGGGAAAAAAGAGAACAAGACTACAGATCGTGACAAATCCTTGTTTTATATTAAAGAGAGAAGATACCAAGAAAGGAAACACAACGGAGAGAGAACGAGAGAGAGAGAGAGAGAGAGAAAGAGAGAGAGAGAGAGAGAAAGAGAGAGAGAGAGAGAGAGAAAGCATGACAAGGGAAGTAGGGATAACCAATCTGGCGACAGTGGACACATGAGAAATGGCAGAGAGACTTATCGCTGTCTAACATGCACCGGGTTAGGCTTTCTTTATGTGTGTTTGTGAGTGCGCAGCAAGGGAATGCAACACAACCTGAGGGCATAGGAGACAATATAGTGGCAGAACAAATGGCGAGATAAAGGGGAAAATATCCCTTTTAATTAATATTGCATGCAACTGCCGAAGAGGGAAGCAATAGCTCGCGCAAAGGCAAATAAATTTTGTGCAATAAAATTATGGTTCACATGTTATCGCGATAGTTTTTCTTTTTCTTTTCAAATGTAGTATGACATATTAGATCCAATGATAAAGAAAGTAATAAATAGATAAATAAAATATTGTCAGGATATTGAAAGCTTCCTCTTTTTTTTTTTTTTNATTTTTTTTTTTTTTGGAGGGGGGGGGTAGCGAGCGACCAGTGATGGTTGTATTATTTACTGGTTTTGAGGAAGGAGGTGGTGGGGGCAGATAGAGCGCGGAAGGCGAAGGTGAAATCTGGATCACTAAAACTAAACACCACCAGCAACAATAGGCTGCATATATAGCTATCATCATCATCATCATCATCACTATCATCACCATCAGCGACAGATACTGATGAATAGGGATGACCCCGAAAAAGCAACATAATTATATATAACTGACCATCTCAAAGTAAAAATACCATTACAGAGTGGGCCAATCAACACAGAAGCAGAGGGGAATCTGTGCATCAATAATGCCTTGGGTTGAACAGTGTATATTTGAGCACTTTTTCCCCTCACTCAATCCTCCTTATGTGAGCAACTATGTGTCCACTCGTTCTCTCTTTTGTTAAAGTGCTCGTTGATCAACTTCTATAATGTCTACCAATCACAAGCACTAACATTCTCTCATTATACACTCGTATAAACTGCAAGGAGCAACTCTCAATCTGTCTCACCTGACAGACTTCAAAACTAATATTAATAACAAGCTAAAACCCACGCATGCATTTGCAAGGACACCGACATCGTCAACAACACATCACACCCCGCTCTAAAGCACTATGCACTTCATACATTCCACCTCACAACAAGTTTAACAAGTTTATTTGGAAATAAGCCCAGACCATTTCTGGTTATAAAGGCATACAGCTGTTTTTAACAAATGACGGGACAGATGACAAAGTAATAATTAAAATGCACTCTGATAAAGCATATATAATGTCCACCTAGTATCCTCATTTATATTTATCTAGTATTTTCTTAGTGTATATGGCCAGTGACTTAATGCATTGTACTGATTGGTTATTGAAGAGTAATTTAGCTTTGAACATATTAGGTCTTGAGATAATTTTTTTGTCTTTTGTCATAATAAACAAGCAGCCAGGAGCTGGCTTACCCAATCAGAACACAGCATGACAGGCACCCCATCTGACTTAAAAGTTAACCGCGGCAGACGATGAGAGATATCTGAAGTACTAAATGAAGGGCTTCATGGCAAAACGCGTTATCCACCAATATGAATTTTTAGCTTATTCTACATACTTCATGTAGCAGTAGGAGTATTTAGTATACATGTATATTTCCATTCCATAGAAGGACATTTAATCTACATTATTTAAGACTTAAATTTCGCCTTTCACATAAAAATATGCTTTGAACCTGGTCCGTTTTGCCACAACCCCCGAATGGTGTATAATGCGTTTTGCCATGAAGCCCTTCAAATACTTAAATGAATCATAGAGAACATTTTTTGATACTATGTCGATTTTCATTGACTCAACCCTATGGGGGAGTGTATCTTATTCATCGTCAAAGTTTCGTCAATCTCTAACTGGTGGTAAGTGAGCACCAGAGAAGGGCAGACTTCCAAAGTCCCATCTAGGTAATAACAATAATAATAATAATAATGAGATTTAGAAGTTTCGTATCCATATTAATGCCTGCTCACCAGCTGGCTTTCCACGCTCACGGAACTTTTGCTTTGTGATTCTAGAAAATGCCATCATGTGCGGCCAGAGCCAGTAATTATTATCAAGAATTATTTGTTTGCTGGTTTTATTCAGACATGTGCAAAAGGAAGACATTTATTTACTAGCGTAATTTGATATTCAGGGCTAAAATCATAGGCCACCACTTTCTTCTGTCGTTGATCAATCTAATCTACTGCTGCAGACGCCCTGTAACAGACGTGTTCTTTCATCATAATTATAGAGATGGCAGGGTATTCTTCTAGCTTTCTGCGTCGTTGTTTCTGCTCCAGATGTGGCCGAGGATGTTGTTTTGACATTCCTGCTGCACCTGCTTGCAGTGAGTAATGATGATGACGATAACAACGACAACAACAACAGTAATCACCATGATGAATCATAGTTATTGATGTTACCGATAGCTACAGTTTGTTTCTACATGGGGTGTAGATGGATCTGATATATGGAGCGTAAATACTGTAAATATACTACAACAGAATTTCCGGTGATATCAAGCACAGTGGTGATGATTACAATAGTAAAATGAGGTTTACAGGTTTCGTATCCAGGCCAACGCCCACTCAAGCGACTGCATAATATCATAACCCCAACAGGCCAGATCACCTTTGAACGTTTCAGTTCGATGGGAAACATACAGGGCCCTTACTATCTACAAGGGATAATCTCTAGCACTGTGACATTATCTTTCACTGCCTATAACCAGGTATTCATTTTATAGCCCTCCTTATTGATGGGAAAAGTTCCAATGGTATGTGGAGACTCAAGTTATATTTCAGTTTTCTATGCATGGCGTTTGCGTCCTGGACAACTTTTTGAAGACATTGTTGATTTAGCAAAGACGCCTCATACTATTACCATCCAAGCAACTTCGGTACTCACCCTGCAAAGACCGGACTCTTTAGCAAATAAGATCAACAAGACTTTATGACCGCAAACACTTGTTTAACGGACTTTTTCATTTGACCACCATCTTTTAAGACAAGATAAAATAAGATAAGCTAAGATAAGATGATAAAAGATAAGATTAATAATAATAATTCGATTTATACGTCTCGTATCTAGGCATTGCCCGCTCACACGACCACACTATTATTACCCCCAGCAGGCCTGATGACTCAAGGACTTTCTCAACTCCCTAAGGAGCATACAGTGCCGGGATGTTCAAACCTATACATACATTCTTGCAAAGCATTCCACATACATGCACAGTACGCATATAGACATAAAGCAAACATTACCAACATATGAAGTCAGAACAACCCACTGAAACAAAACATGCTCACACTTAGAAAATCACAGCAGCATACCACAGTAGGAAACGGTATTAATTCGAATAGCAAATAGTAAAAAAAATCGCCTATAGCGGTCTCTAGTTGTTTCTAATGCAGTATTCATCCACATCTCTGGGATCGGACTGTATGACGGAACAAATGGCGGGAGCACTCATTTAGAATTGATTTAAGTTTTTGTTTGCAGGAATGTATATACAGCTCTCCAGAGTTAATATCGATTAACAATAAGCACACACTCGCGCGCACGCACACACACACACACACACACACACACACACACACACACCGAAACCACTGCTGCGTTGTCGCCCCTGGACGGCGCCAAAGGGCCGTAACCTTTTTTCCTCAACAATGAGTTTCCCTTATCTTTTTTATCTACAGTTTTTTTATCTGCTGTCTGTTATGATGATGTGCCAGCAGTGGATAAAGGATTGCAGACTTGATACGAAGCAGACGCTAAACATGTTAAACAGAATTCCTCTCCATCTATGTCTGCGTGGACAACAAACATCAAAACAAGCCGCTAAAAAGTGGCGCCTTTGGGGAGCTAAAACAACAACAACATTAACAGAAAAAATCGCACCACCACCACCACCAACAACAACAACAGTAACAGCTGAAACAACAACAACAAAATAACATAACCAACAGCAACAATGACAACAACAACAACCACTACCACCACCACAGCAACAAAAACATCAAATTAACGACCTAAGTAATGATGACCACACACAGCCACCAAAACAAAACTCATGTTCAATCAGACAGCCCAGCTAGAAGTATGATAATGCCATAGAGATCTGGCAAAAAGGATGTGCAATATTGAACAATCCC
>JAWQUT010000654.1:176760-201858 GCA_033807755.1 Ellobium chinense
GGGGAGGGTTCATGAAAATGATACTGTTGTCAGTCAGCATGGGAGAAAACATTCAAACAATACTGCCGGATTTTTTTTTTTTTTTTGCTCTTTCTAGCGAGGATTTTATTTTCGCGAGCCTTGCATGGTAGTTTTCTCATTTGTGTACGAAAGCAAAATTCTAGAGTAATCCTGGGCGATGTTAGAGGACTGCCTGACAATCCTGCTTCGTACTGAGTGAAAAATAACATTACTGTCATTGTAATTCATGTTGTCCAAAGAATGGGGGATACTAATAAAATACATAATCGTCTTTAGGAATCCCTTCCGGGAATAATCTCCCCTAAAAATAATATATACTACTAGCAGGTCCTTTGAAAATTAAATTTTATTTGGGGTCAAGTAATTTTCGTTGATATGGCTCACTTCGTGAGATGTTTCTCCTCGCTTGGTGAAAAGACAAAAAAAAACAAACAAAAACAACTTTTACGGCATAAAATTACAAACTCGAAATGATCTCTGAATTAGTCTGATAACATTTACAAAATTTCTTTTCCAGTCGGCGAGCTTCTTGAATCATGCCTAAGACTTTGCTCACAAACATTTAGGCATTTTGTCTACTGTATTGTACATTGCACGCTCCCTTGACTTAAACAAAACAATAACAAAAAAAATGTCCTGAGTGTCGAGAGCTTCCCTGTGTTGTGAATGCCAAGACTTCTAGAGTGCTGTGGCTAGTCGCGCAACGCATGACTCCTTTATTTATACAAAGCAATGACAAAAAAAAAAAGTGTCCGAACTGTGGAGTACCCTCTCGTGTTGTGGATGTCAGGACTGTCCACAGTCCAAAGCTGGAGCTAGCGTGAGCACAGAGTAGTTTTTCATTAAATTTCCCGACCGCTCTGGCACATACGATGATCAAGTCCAGGGTCTGAGAGTCCAGCTCTAATGCCAGCGTCGGTCAGATGTGGTCACTATTCGCGGCCGGTCGGCACGTGTCCGCGGTCCCCCCTGAGACACAGGTCATCACGCAGCCAGTTCAGTTTAACGACTGTGAGACAAACGAACGAATTCTAAAATTATTGGTTTTACGGTCGGTCACGTTCGAGAATAAAGCAGTATCGTTCAGCGGTTGTTGTTGCTCTTTTATTTTTTTCTGAGGAAACAAAATATGTAAGTTTGGAAGAACTAGCCAAACTCACGCAAATATGCGTGAATTTTATACTGTCACATATGGCAGATGTTGTAAAACATACTTCAGTATAGTATCATCTACTGGATCTGAATACGACACGACACATTATGACGTATGAAGACCTTTGTCTCAATATACGATGACGTCGAAGTCGTGTTGTGTCTTACCATGTCGTGCCATGCCGTGCAGTGCTGTGAGCCGTGAGCCGTGTCCGAATCGGTGGGTTCACACCATGAAGCATCGCGTGCATGAACTCGTCAGTTATTTGTAATGTCATTATCGGACAGTTTCTCGAACTCCCAATAAAACATATAAAGTGCATAATTACAATGGATATCATATAACACAGAAATTCTACATATAAGTTCGGATCTATTATGGACCGTTATGGTGGAAGTAGTTATCCTCATTTGGCATTTTCTGGCGACACAATCATGTTGCACGCTAATCTTGAATCAAAATGTGAATTCCACAATTAGTTCATAACATGCAATATGATCGTAACATCTTGAGATGCTACAGGCAAGCCTATCTCGGCCATAACGGTCTGTCACAGATCCAAACTTGATAATAAAAGCTATCTTTTATGATTTTTTCTGCTAGATGTAGCTTTCAAACAAAGCTGCTGATCTTTCACGCAGAAGGTGTCGAATCCGACTGCTAAGATAGGTTTTTCTGTCTAACATTCAGTAGAGCTTTGACACAATGCAACATTGATTTTTATCACAAGACACACTCTACTATTTATGGCCTGAACGCAGTGTAAATTGCCTGATTAAATTATTATCTTTGTCGGTAATCTTTAAATAGCTTATCGTTTTTAAATATTTTTTAGCATACAGCAAGCGTCAAAGGAAGCATCGCGAAATACTGCATTGTGTCGCTGAAGGTCAAGATGGGTTATATGTCAGTTTTTTTTTATGAACGTGGAAAAATTATGGTAACCCGAAAATCCATTTTAGAACCATTAGTGAGATGTCAATATATTTTACTTTAGGCAGAAGAACACACAGATTGCTGGAAGCGTAACCGACCATTCTAAAGAGTAAAAACAAAGAAGTCGAAACAAAAACTTCAATTTCAACAAGTGTTGTATACATCTCGCATTTGACTGTTTACAGAGCAATGAGACAAATTAATCCTACCATTTCAGTTCAGTTCAATTCAGTAATTGTACAATCGTGCATTGGAGCAAACAAAACAGCGATTGAATGCAAAACAGGTAATACAATGCAATAAAGTCAGATGAATATTTCATGATAGTTTGAGAATTACGTTCTTAATATGTAGAACTGAAATGTGGGCTAAGAGCAGCCAGAACCACTTTTACCGGATGCTAAATATAGGCATCATGGATGGCACGTTAACACACACACACACACACACACACACACACACACACACACACACACACACACACGGAGGAGGAGATCTCGCTGGTTCAGCGTAACGTGTGAAAACCAACATCTATTTTTCTCACGCAGACTTGACGTGCCTCGGACATCGATTTCTAAAAGTAGGTATTGTAAACTTACTCGACTCGCAACTTTAACACGACACAACACTTAGTACATCGTATATCCATTTATATGGGTAAGAAAATATATCGCACAAAAACAGAAACAGTCTTTGATTTTCTACAACGTAGCAGCACTTCACAACAGGTAGAGTGTTATATAGCTCATAATAAGAGAAAATCCATTCCCGTTATCTTGTCTTGATGCCAGTTCTACCAGCGTGTTGAAAGAAAACATGTAGTCGGATGATGACAGTTTGGAAAAACGTTCTTTTTTATCGAACATATTTCTGAAACGATCTGTTGCTGGCTGTTTATCTGATTCACATCTCAAGGAGAGGACATATGGCTTGTAAAATTTTATCAACCGGAATAGATAAGCAGAGATGCGGGAACAGCGCTCGCCCCCCCCNCAACCTCCCCAAAAAAAATCTGGAAGCTGACTGGTGTTCAAAATAAGGCGGTTTGAATTTTTCAAAAAATGTCAAAAGTCTTTTATTTCTTTGTCTGAGGTTTTAATGCCCCTTTGCAACAGATGGAACTTGAACTTCAGTTAGGCTACAGATAGAAAGATGGCTTTTAAACACTATGAAATATACCCAGCAAGAAAGATGACACTAAGAGAATTTGGACCTGGAAGTGGACCCATTTATAATTTCGAGTTTGTGGGCTGCATGAGTTCCTGAGTAAACATATTATGTAGAAAATGAGAACGTGGCTTGTACAGAATGAGAGGTTTGAAACCCTACTGCAAAATGAACACAACTGAAATAAATGCTAGGATAAGAAACGTGAAAAACAGACTAGGCAGAGATGTTTGATATACATACTTTTCAATGAGATTGGAAACTATCTGGAAAAAACTGAGGGTAGTGTAGTCCAAGTACTTATTAAGAAACAAAAAGTTTCTCAATATTTTGCCATCCATTCTTGATAGAAACTGCTTACAACAAACATTTCTGTTTAAAGCTGAGCACAAAATAAAAACAAAGCAAAACAAAATTAAAGAAAAAAAATGTTCGCTCCACTGTGGCGCGTTAAGCCGAGACACGTCGCACGTGCAGCCAGTGATCAGCTGGGGGATTAATCTGGCCGACTGGCCATTGATTGGCTGACCGGTGTGTGGGATCCGGACCCGGGGTGGCCAACACAAGAACTCTGGCAGCTGACCGGAGACTGGTCCGCAGAGAATTCGGGTTTACTGACAGGGAAAGGAAAAAGTCAGAGTATTTAAGAAACGAGAGACGACTAAAAAATCGAAGTTAAGCGGAAGGGTAAAAATACAAAATTCAATACAGTGATTCTTGAGGAACAGTGCACGAACAAATTAGGTAAACGTGAACGCTTGGCTGAGTGAAAGGAAGGCAAAAATTAAAGGGATGAAGTTTCAGCACGTCGGATATCGATGGTAAGGAAACAAATTATCTTATGTGAGGAAACGATAGTTTAAACTAAACCAAACGTCAGTGAGGCTCACGGTTGCGCATCTTGCATCAAAATGACGTGACTGTAACCGGAAAAGTGAGGGAAATATGTGCAAAAATCCGCCGAAAGTTTGCATCCAGATTATCATAAAAGCCTCTTCCTTTCAGGACTTTTGTAAAAACACGTTATTTTGTCATCCAATAACATAGGCCAAACTCGAAAAGCTTGCTTCTAAACTTTTGTAGAATACGAACCAAAAATCATGAATCACACACACACATCATACTGTTCTGCTTACATTTGAACTGGCAAAAGACACTGCATGAGAGTGATTTTATTCATTTCACCACACAAAACATCTTCTTAGGACAAGAAATTAAATATTATACGCAGTGCTTTTAATCAAGAATGCCATATTTTGTGGGGCAGTGGAACGAAACATAGAGGGAAAGTAAAAATCGAACTCACCTCAGCGATACTGCCGCAAAAAAGTCTGGGAGAACAACACTTTTTCTAATTTTAATTTCGACATTCAGTGACGCTTTGCACTACTGTTGTTCCTTGCCTCGTTCCTTATTCACTTCGTCTTTTTATGATGGTCAAAATAACTTTATCAGTTTGTTTTCTTCGTGCCAATCCTCGGGCAGAATGACGGGCTGTCTGGTTCGATCTATAGAACATGTGTCGCTATAGCCATATATGGTTACAAACAGGTTCCGTTAAAACCGAAGGAACATCACAATAAATTGGAGTCACAGACATGTCACTGTATTCGTACTGAGAAGCTTGCGACGTAAGAGCTCGTGTTAGAAAATACTCGAAGTCGATGCTATGTAATGTGTAATACTAGTAATAGTATGATTAACGTCAGATTATTGATAGCCCGATGATATCACAAGGTGGGAATCTAGGGTACAGGGGTCAATATGGGCGGAGTCTTCATTGTTCAATACAGCAAACGAGGCTCCAATCAGTGAATAGGTGCATGGTGGGCGGGGCCTTTGATGACAGAGGTACGGCAACGATCAAGCAATCAACGACAATCCCAATCCCTTTATCCTAGATCTCCTGATCATGGCATCCAATCAGTGCACTGCATTAACCCCGCTGATTAGTCCTCTGAGATTAAACGGTATTCCATACAATAATTACGGATGCCCATTTGAGTCAAGAATAACTTTTGTCTTAGTTTCCTTTTACAATCACGAAATCGTTCTTCCTGACAATGGCTTGCATCCATCCCACGTTCTCTCTCACGCCCGCCCAAAAGAGGTCGTCCTATCTTTGCACCTAAAGCATGTCACTGCACTGAATCGTTCTCACCGCGAGACCTGGACACAATGCACTGCGCGTACACCATTCAAAGATAGGGTAATTACACTAAACATTGTGGACTTTCCTTTTACTTTCCCAGATGAGAACTTCCCATATGATCGGCATTATGAACCACTTAAATCCTTTTCTAGGTTTTTCGGTGGGTTGTTTTTTTTTTTCGTTTACTTCTTTTCTTTACCAGCTCGACTGATAAATATTCATAACCGCCCAAGAATAATCGTTAGGGACCACACAAGTAGCGCCAGTTTTAATTAGTCGCCAAACAATTGAGTTCTTTTCGTACGGGCCCTGCGCTGAGAACAGCACCGGATATTGAATCGACATTCTGCATCGAACCAAACTGTAACCCCTGCATTTTCTCTTCGCCATTTTTTTCTGCGTTGAACCTGTGTGCTTTTTATTTTCATACAGTGCGTCTGTTTTTTGCTGGAGGTTTTTTCTATCCCTATGTCTCTCATAGCTCAATCTGTCTGTCTCTTCTTCTCTCTTCCTCTCATTCTCTCAGTGATCCTCCTTTTCCGTGCTTGAACGTTAAGCCACTTGCCATGCATAACAGAAGTGCTATGTTAGTCGACAGATCAGAGTGACGCCGATTGCATTCCTTGTACAACTTCACAAATAATTACTTATTTTGCCTCATGTATAGGCTGTTCTACCATAAGGCCATAAATAGGTCACTTATTCGTAACCATTTTCACAACAAGTTTCAGGAAAACAAATGTCAGGACACTGCAAAGCAATATTGTTACACCATTCGTCATGCCATATGGCAAGAAAATAAACGCAACCAAAGTGTCAAAGAAACTTGGAGTACCATTTTTTAAAGAAATAAAACTTTACATTCTTATTTCTACAAAATATTTTATGAATAAATTATTCTAGATATCCTTAAAAACGACACCCTCGCTATGGTGTTAACCGGGTATAAACAGTAAACTAAAGGAACTGACCAGCCCGACATAGTATTTTGGAGCCCTGCAAAGTTGATGTTTACCGTATGCCCTTTAATAGCCAGGATTTCCCTGCATTGCTTTATTTCCATAACCGAGCCTGATGTACGTGCCAACCTCAGGGTCTCACAAAGACCTCTCACCGTGGCTCCAGCTATAGAAAATCGCAGTTTGATTACGGCGCTCTGGGGTTCAAGTTAGTGCTTGCACCGGCTGCGGAAGGACATGATCCTACTATGGGTGCTGAAGCTATAGAGAAATGATCAATCTATGAATGGGCATCGTCTAAAGCGGTCTGGGTAGCTACTGTACCAAAAACATCCGGATAGGCTGTTTCGTTCCTTTAACCCCTCACGAAGAAAGGATGCTTTCGATCTTAACGTTCACGGTTTGTGGCTCCCGGACGTTCGCGCCCAGCACGTCAGGTGGTCGGCGAGAGAGACTGACAAAACGATATGACCTCTTCCACTCCAGCCGTTTCACTTTGTCGTTCTCTCTCTCGGCTCGACTCGCTCTTTGATCTATCTTACATGGTGTTTCCAAATATAATGTAATTCACACAGGAAGATTTGAAAAAGTTACCAATAGCACGCATTTATTGACTGCTACAGTGGTGTGTTGTTTGGTTTGTTTTTTTTTAAATTGCATTTCATAGGGACATGCATCAAGAGAACCAAGACTGACGCCAAGTGACTTAAAGTTATGTAAGTAATGGCACCTCTCTGTACTGTTTACTCGGCTTCGTTTAAGGACAGCTTTCAAGATTCTAGATTCAGAAGTAAATAACAAAATGCCATGTAGATATGTTTAAATGGATATCCACGGAGTTTGGTACTTTTCATTCGTTTGTGTTCAATCTGGCCTAAAAAGCAAAATCCTTCTTACTTTATATTTGTTGCAATTATTCAGGGTGTCCAAACACAAGAACACGCACACGGGCAGGCGCGCGCGCGCACGCACACCCACACATACACAAATTGCCATGAGTCACCATTGTTCCATTACGGTACTCACTCACTCTGAAGGACAATGTGTACTACCAAGCCTGAGTTAATCGGATTGAAACCCTTTTTTTGACCGATGCATAAACCTCTTTGGTATCAATGGTACTGACAGTATCTTGCTACATTCGTGAAGTAGCAGCTCCGTTTCATATTTACTATTTCACCATAACACCCCTTGATGCGCTCGTGTATTGACAATGCTAAAAGCCCTGACCTAATGATTGTTTCCCCTTTCTCCAGCCTAATGTCTTTGAATTGTCTCCCTTGTGGACGCCGGAAACACGAGCCGCTCTCTGCCCGTGTCAGACATTGGACCCACTGGTGCCATCAACAAGACTTGGATCTTTTCTGGAAAATGTCCAGAAAACCATCAGACTTCATTATGTCAACATCCAGAAAAAAAAAATCATTGGCCTCCATTCTTGTCCTGTAATGGGGTACACCACTTTCCATTTTGTGTTCCGGTTCTTTGTTTTGACATTTTATTTCTTTCTACAAAGAGTCAACTTCTTCTGGAATGTAAGTAGGTCAAGCATAGGAGAAGCGAAAGAGTTGAGGTCAAATATGCTATCAAATTTTGAGAATCTAGGTTAAACACTACATCGTTTTTCATGAAATTCCATCATCCACCAGTCTTAAACAACGGATCAAATATCGCATAAAATACTGTGAAGTGGATGAACAGTATCATATCTCGAGCCAAACATCATGATGAAATCGAGTGTTTCTGAATGAAGTGAATATAATTACATGTTTATTCTCGTCATTTGAAATAAACTTATATCTCCTTATTTTTGTGTGAACCTGAAATAAAATTGGAAAACTTCACTTTTTCAGTTTGACTTACATGTCAAACTTTCTTTCATTTTCTTCTTATCATATTTTAACTTAAGACTTAATTTGATTGTAATGCTCAGTGATTTAAGCAATTACCATCATGTAATCGCATTCATATTTATTTTTTCAGGGTTCCCTCCCTTTTTTTTTTTTCTGAATTAGGTCTTTAAGCGTCACCATCGCACACTGGCCTTGACTTCCCTCCGAGCTAGAAAGGATCAACGTCTTTGAGCGTCATACATATTTGATGAACTGGCGACGTGCGGACGGTAGGAGGACGGCAGGAAAAAGATTTAGCTGCCAGTCTCCTTTCTATCAGCTGTAACATAAGAATGCATTAGAGATGGGATGTTTCCGATTGCTAGCATTGGTTTTCGATTTCGAATGAAATGACTTGCAGACACTGTAATCAATACACTTCTAAACATGTTTTAACACAACACTTGCTCCTAGAAATAATCAGTCTCTTATATAATAACTTCAATGACTTACTAAATATAATAGCTTTTGCAGGAGCAGAGCAGCTAGCACTTAAGGAAACGACCTGTTTCCAAAAGAATAATTACCAAAAGACTCTTCACAGTTTAAAAAAAAAAAAAAAGCCCGAAGATGTTGCAATTTTACGTTGATCTCATCTACTTTCAAGAATACAGTCAGAGAATAGGCATGCGCAATTAACCTATAAAATAATTATGAATACAAATTAGTTTGGCTTAAACTAATGTCTGGCCATAAAGGGGGACTATTGGATGAATTGTGGAAGTCATAAGCGATCCTTCCAGTCGGAGGTACGTGATATTCGTATCAAGTTCTAGCCGGGTGACTAGACAGATATTTTCAGTATGGGCTGTGTCTTGCTTGGTAACATATCAGAAAATCTGCGCAAAGTAACTTCGTGTGCCGATATCTATATTTTACTGCTAATTATCCCACCGATGTGAAAGAATACTGCTAGTGTATGTATTTGAAAACAAAAATCCTTGAACAGTCGTTGATAGTTTAGACTGCATAGCAGTAATATATCACTCTCAGTAATAATGCGTGGACTATCATCGGCGCATCGCACCCACAACCCTAACAATCATTACTTCCGCTTTCTACTTCTCCATTATGATTAGCTGAAATGGTGTGTTTTATTGGCATTAACTGACTGATGCATCTATTACTTTGGAAAACGCGGTGTGATGACGCATTAATAGTACTATTTTGCACAAACCGGAAAGGAACTTCGTTGGAGTTGATTAATTAGGAACGGCCTGTGCCCTCTGCCGCTTCCTCCTCTTCCACTTCCCCCTTCCCCTTCCCCTTCCCACTCCAAATCCCCATTTTCATTTGGCTATAGCACATATCGGAGCAAAATGGAACATTTTTCCTGAGGCTCAAAGGTAGAGGGTTGGATAGGGCCACAGGTTCCTCTTCATCTCGACGCCACTAAGAAGACTAGAGAATAGGACAGCTATGAACGCCAGACATATAATGATATAATAGTCTAGCAAGCAGTAGAGATTTCTTACCGAAAATAATTATGAAGAATCATCTGAAGCTATTCTCAATCGAGCAGACATCTTAACCCAGATGCGACTCTGCCGTCGACAAATTTTACAAATTGTTACAATTTTTCATATCTTGGAGACAAAATTAAAAGGGATAAAAAAATGTCCAGTGCGCCAGTGCTTGTGCTGGAAGCAAATGAAAGAGACTGTCTAGACGCCCTATGATTATGAGAAGACATGGCTTATCTTTCCAAATGATCATGTACAGTGAGACAAATTAAGATTTATGCGACCTGCAGGAGACAAAATCGGTTCGACGTGTAGACAGACAGCGTCGTTTATTTTCAAAGTCAACATTATTCTCTTCATCTGGACGCATTTATCGTCGCAAAAGTCAGTCGCAGTTAGGAATTGCTCCATCACCGCCCATCATCAGACAAAGCGATGTTTACTGAGTCCCAGTGCCGCTGACGGTGCTGTTTTCGTTNCGGTATTGAATAACGTAAAATAAAACAACAAAAACATTGAAAGCAACAATTCTTTTTTATTTCCATGTTTAATTACATTCAGCAAGACACAAAAATACCAACAAAAAGAGTTTGATTTAATAATTCTTTATTTTATTGAAAGTTAAAGTTGAAACCAGCTTTTGGGCCCACGACTGTGGAACCTGCCACATACAGTGTAGAGTATAATACATCTGAGACAACAGATCTTCATCATTTTTCCTTCCTAATGCCGTTTATCAACCCGTCTAAGTCAAGGCAAGTTTCATCTGATTTTTTTTTCTTTTTAATCAAATGTTATCTATACATCATCTGAATTGGAAGCCAGATCTAAGAGCACGATAAACATCTATGGAAAAAGCAAAGCTTCAGACCAGCGTCTCTTGTTCTCACCATAACCTGTCTCACCGTTATTTAATTTTCTTCTGGACTGGACGACAGCTCGACATTTCAGAATCTGAATAGCGCATAACACAAGCAGAAAAATCGATCAAAACGGAAAGTTTAAAAAAATACGGACTCCCATTTTTTCAGCTTCATCAGTCTTATTTTCATCTTAATCTCCCGAAAATCTCCCCCGTTCTTCTCCTTCATCCCTAAAAATCTCCTCTCTCCGAATCGCAAGCAAAAATCGTGAGGGTCTAAATTGATTGATTGATCCGCGATCGCCCGCTCGCGTTCGGCTAACTGCCCGGAGGTTTTTACAAATAGCGGAGTTCCGGTTTTCACTCCTTTACCCCCAAGAGTGATTTGTCTCCCGAAACGAAATGCAGAGATTCGAGAGAATTTAAAGTTAATTCCAGTGCGCGCTTAGTAGAATGTTTTCATTCATTCCTCGGTTAGACATCCGATACTATCTTGGTCTTTTCCAAGACAATCCGTTTAAACAATGTTTTTAAAAAAATTCTAAAATATAGATGCCAGATACTGCTATGTGCGAAACAAATCGGTTCCTACATTTTACATTTATAATACTTTAAATTATTCATGCTTTTAAAAAGATGTAAAAGCTCTGGTCGTTGTGTGGATACACAGCCAAAACGAGAATAGTTTAAAATTCCCATTAATTCACATTCTGGATCCGTCGATAAGCTACTGCCAAACAAATCGGCAAAAACTTCAGTAACAGTTTTCACGCACTATGACATTATTTTCTCACTGAATAATTTCCTGGGATTCTGCTGAAGACTAGACTCGATACAGTATAGCGCATCTTCAATAAATGATGACTTCTCATTTAGATATATTAAACGACGGTACGATGTGTTGTTACTAGTCTTGCAAACAATCAGTGAGTTTCTCTATGTTGTTTTTCTTTTAGCATTGCCTGAACTAGATTTGATCTTCAAGACTTACAATATCCTTTCTATGATTCTATGGACTGAAGAAAAAAAAAAGTATTGGCGTGAAATATAGTATGCAGGTATAAATGAAAGACAGACAGAAATTGTTGATAAGTGGATCAGAGTTGAAAGAGATACTGGAACAGAAAACGGAGCTGAAAGCGCAGAAAGGAAGATGAATGGAAGAAATCAAAAAAAGAAGAAAGCAGAAGAAGCCTTTAATTCCGTATCTGACAGCCCAGATTTTCTTTCATGTCAAAATTCCACAGGGTAAGATTTGCGAAGGATGTTACAAAAGCAAAAACATTAAGTGAGAGACTGAGCCAGAACTTTTAGATGGATCAGAGGACGGGAGAATTGGAGAGTGGAAGCGAATAGGTGAAACAACGGGAGATGGAGAACGAGAGACATGAGAGACACATAGAAGGAGAGCGGGGTCGGAGATTACCATCTGATAACATAAACAAGGATTTATGGATAAAAGGATTTAAGGTTCTCAAAGAAGTACAACGTAAACATTTTTCCAGCACGTGAGCTCCCAATCCTATGGGTTCTGCTAATGCACAGAACACATTAAACAAACAAGCTCTTTAATGCTCATGGTGTATTCAAGATGGCCGCTAGTGTAAGGCACTTTGACAAAAGCCAGACATGGCCGGCGCCGCGTGGTGTGACTGGGCAATGAAAGTGTCGCTGATAAGATCGGGTCATCGCTACTGTGTGTATAGTCTATGTAGTAGTTGTAGCTCGGAAAGAAATTTACCAGATAATATTGAATAATCGCATTATTATTCTAATCCAGTGCCAAGATGTGCTGTGCTGTTCTGCTATATCGAATCAACAATAGTTCCAAATTGGATGCGCAGTGTAGGCCTATACTTTGGGCTGGGCAAGAATGTAACTGATTCGACTTGCTAAGCACTCGCTTTATTCACATAAAGTACAGTAAAACCTCACAACTTCGAATACCTCGATATCTCATCGCAACGCCCTGGTATTATGATGTATTTCTATTTTATATTGGCGAATGCTACTCGTGGAATCATTCAGCAATGGCGCTCAAACCTCTCATAATGGGAGACATTATTTCGAATTATTGCTGCTCTCTTTGAATATTTCCTTCTAATCCGTGATCCAATCACTCGCTAAACAGTCAGAGGGCCCAAGTATAAAATAATAACAACACGTCTTTATGAAGGTTTGACCCCGTGGCTCCTTCCCAGTGCTCTCGATGTCCCAAATTTGAGCTTTTTATTATTTTTTTTATATAGATTTTAAACCACGACCACAAACACCTCATGATCTCGAATTTTCGAGCTCATCCCCCGGAACGCTAAACCGTGATTTTCTACCTCATCTTATTCTGACGAGCTGCAAGACATTTAACAAAAAACACAGTGGATCTGAATGTGAATCCGACTGCAAACTCCTGTGATAAAGCGTTTAATGGCTAAAGAAAACAGAATCGGGGAGCAAAACCAAAAGAAAAAAAAAATGTAAACTTAAACAAACGTATAAGATCACGCTGCGACAGGTAAAGCTCATTATTTACTTAGTTATCACGCTGCTCAAGTGCTTGGGGCATGTGTAGAATCTCAAGGTTTGATACAGCTGACAAAGAAAGTCTGGATTTTTGCATAGAGGTAAGAAACCGTGAACTCTGTCGAAATAATTCAAATAACTTCAGCTTGATTTATCGTGAGTTGTCGAGTTTGGATTACGCATCAGACTCCTAAAAACTGGAGCTACAGTTCCACCCTGGCTATTTGCCCAGCTCCGTGCTTGTTTGCTATGACACTGAGATTTAAAGCCATGTTATATGACGCCCCTATATCACTCCTTTCTCATTTTCATGTTCCATCTCTCTGATAGACAATGATAAAACCGGTCAAATTTTATTTTCGAAGAAAACTTAACTCCCCATTCTACGAATGGGATCAGCTTGGATGAGAGACTCCTCACAGGATATCGGCAGTTGTCTACCGTTCCCATTATCAAAGCGAGAGAGACAGACATTATAATTTGTTACGTTAAAGGCGATACGATACCGAACGCACCGAAATGCACCACAGACGAACATCTTAGACGCCATGAGAAAAGTTCACCGCGGCGGGAGGTCAGAAGTACCCCATCCTGGCATTCCAAAAACTTGAAACAAAACAAAAAAGAGAAGTGATATTTTGCCGAGTTTATTCCACTAACGCACAGACAGGTACGTCCTTAACATATCCTGAAAAGTTAGTTCTTCTGCGACCCACATCGAGGGTGGAGTAGGGAAAGGTAGTCTCCTCAGTCTATCTTTATGTCTAGTCTATAAGGATCTTATGCCATTATACAAGATACAAGGATCTTTATTTGCTCAAGCTGTAAACAGAAACATACGAGCATCCATAATAACGACAATATATACAAGTAACAAGCAACATAAAGCATTAATATTGTCGTTTCCTACACTGGCAATAACATACTAAGAGCCACCTGCTAATGTGCAACTGATAACTAAGCTCAAGTTACCGGTATGCAATCTCATCCATGCTCTACCCCTTTCATTCTTTCCTTTTACTTCATCCCTTCATCCCCTTTCCACCATATTTTTCCATTTTTTTTTTGGTCAGATGCAGAACTTTTATATCAAATTAGGAAAAAAGCAGATCTGCAAGGTAATCCCCAGGCAAAAGGATAATTTTATGCGAGATGTATGCCAAAATGAAGACACTGAGCTAAGCTGATTTGCGATCTAATCTTCTGGTAAAAACATAATTTTATGCGCTAATATGCCAACACCAGGAAAAACGTGAACGCAGATTACATCCCACCAGTGCCAGTGATTAGAGCAAAAAGTCTTGTTAGGATGTCACACAAATTTAAGTTCACTCTTTTGTAATGAAGCTGTTCCTACGTGAACAATTGCTACATTGGAAAGGCGTGGTTCTGATGTTCCAATATTTTACTCTCTTGTTTTTCGCACTGCAAATAAGAAAAAGTGAACTGTAAGTCATGTAGACTACATGAGTGAGGTCATCTTCCTCCCACCATTCATGTGGGGTCTGATTAATCCAGTTGCTAGGTGGTGTCACATGATGTATTGAAATTTTACCAATCAGAAAATACATCACCCTTGTGGGCTGGATTTAAATATGGTTCCGCCCAGAATTTACGCAATTTTTTTTACAAATTATACCATGTATTTAAAAAATAATAATAATGGACGTTTCGTGCATAAATATTTTTTTCTAAACTGACAAATAAAATCCGGGGNACATACAAAGACAAGTAAGTGAACAGGATTCCGACAGCCAATAGAAGTAGAAATCTTTGGGGATGTCAAGATTTTCTTGGATCCTGATTCCTTTTTTTCTTCTTCTTCCTCTTATCCTCCTTCTTCTTTTCTCTCTCTCTCTTTCATTCCCTGCCCCACTGCTAGTCATTGCCACTTTTCTTGTGAGCCTGAGGCTGGGCTCCGGCAAGGGCATACTTCGCAATGTCCATCTATTCAATGATCATCCTTTTCATTCCTTCCTTCCTTCCTTCCTTCCTTCCTCCCTCCCTTCCTTCCTTTCTTCCTTCCAACCTTCATTTTTTTTTTCCATCCTCCATTCCTTCCTTCAATTGTATTTCTCAAATTCTCACTCCCCCATATCTCAAACTGCCAAGAGGACTTCCTACTCTTGCTCTGTCTACTCCCCACGCACTTCTCTGCTTTCTCTTAGTCGATGAATGAACTCCTCCTTCACTGACCTCATTCTCCGCTCTACTTCTCCCTCCTCCGTTCGTCTCTCACTTCGCCCTACTCCTCCTGGGAAGAAAACCATGTGCTTTAATTTAAAAGATCAACACTTGGAAGTTATTGCCCTCGAGATGAACGCATAATAAAATCCGTTGCCCGCTGTCATTGCTTTTGTCCGCGCGTGTTTGCTGGCCTGTTTGGCACCAAACGGTTTGTGTTCTACCGTTTTTATCCTCTCCAGATTGATACTGGCCTAGCCTTGAATGCCACTGCGGACTAGAGTGAGAAGGTCGTCCTCATGTTTGGAGTTGTTTGTCAGTGTTGGATGGACTGCTGTTGTTGTTTTTGTTGTTGCGGGTGCTGTTGGGTGGTGGTGGTGATGATGATGACACCGGCCGTTGGTTTCGGAGACATGGTGGCGACGTTGCTGCCATAGGCCACAGTTAATGTTATAGTCGTTGTTGTTGTTATTGTTGGTGGTGGTGGTGACATGGCAATTGGTGATGCTGCTGCTGGTCTTTGTCGTTAATGACAGTTACTAGTGTTGCGGATGGCGATGGTTGTTGTTGTTGTCGTTTATGTCGACGTGATGATGGTGTAGTTATTTCTCTGGCTCGCTTGCTGGTGACAACATTTGGTATCTCTCAGGGTTGATAACTTATTCAAAGAGCTTTCTTCTACTGTTTCCACTCTTGCTGAATGGTCGGACCACCTTTCACTAAGGAACGTAAAACAAAGCCAAATAACAACAACAGCTTGGGATACTTCACTAATTTGAATTCATTCTCACGGGTAAGGTTCACCTCAAGGAATACTATTCCATATTTCACGAACAGAACACTTGGGAAATTGTTTGCTTACTGTCCATCCAAACATTCGGTAAAGAAAACTGATTGAAAAAAAAAAGTTTACTACTTTAAATATGAAAGCTACTCCACGTGGGTCGAGGCAGTGTCCACTGCTAAACTTTTCCTTCTTGCAGTAACGAACTTACGGCGCAGCCTCAGGTTTTGCTGTTGATACTGCCAGGTTTTATTCCTGTCCTCCTAACTGTTGCTATTGTTATTTGAGGCAGCAGTTCCTATGATGCTGGTGCTGCCGTTGGTGGTAGTGACAGTGGTGGAAGTAGAAGGAGAACTAATCTTAGTAGAGCGTAGTGGTATGGTGTAAGCTTTGCTAAAAAGCTGGCTGAGGTAAAATGGTTCTATTCGCCGACTGATGGCAAAGAAAGATTCGATGTTGGAATGGCTTTGGCGAAAGGGGAATCTGCGATTTTTCTCAAAGACAATAGCTCATTAATTTGCTATATCTCTCTCTTCTCTCACTTCTCTCCTTTTCTCTCTCTCTCTTTTTCTCTCTCTCTCTCTTTCTCTCTCTCCCTCCCCTCTCCACCACTCCCTCTTTGTTCTCCATGCTTCTTTTGTCACAGCTAACATTACTACCCTGCGGAATTAACACCACTGACCTTTCTAAAGGGGGGTGTGGCTCATCGCAGGCGCTGGAGACTAACAGCGCCATCACACGGATTAAAGCAACATTGCCAGAGGGCGCTCAGACCCAACCACGGAGAAAAATGGCGACCGGTCGACCCTCATCTGGGCCATGGGGTTGTGTAACTGAGACAGGCTGGTGGATCATTAGTATTATCAAGAAGATGGATTCGAATCTCGCTAACGGTATTCGGCGAAAAAAAAATGAACCGCTATGATTTTTTTATTTTTTAATTTATCGATACAGTGCTGGTCTTTAAACGCCATAAACTGATGGAAAGAGCGACAAAAGTGTTCATTAAATCATGAATTCGATCTTAGACTTCAGAACTGATTGTATTCCTTGCATGAGATTAAACATCATGGAAGTCGAATGTGCATGATAATCGTATCAGGAGTCGATTCTATCCGGCATGACTAAAGACCTAATTTGCCAGTGATGAGACTCTCTAAAACACTGGCCATCAAATAATATCCATAATCCATCCTTCAAAAAAAAAAAAATTTCGGAAGTTTTTGAGACTTGCTCCATCAATCCCTCCCACAGGGTTATGCAAACTAGGACCACGCCCCTGCCTCAAGGCATCTAAAGTGTGTCACTGTCAAGCCTGTGAAACCAAGGGCGGTGATGGTGTCTCAAGAGGGTTGGGGGAGGAACCTGTGGAGACGCCGGGGATGATTGATGACGTGTCTTGGAATCTGAAAAGATGGCCTTAACGCTGATGATCTCGGCCAAGAATATACCATTACTACTATCATCATCTTCATCATTATCATTTTAAAAATAATAGGTACTCTCCAACTGTGCCCATCAAACAAAAATTAATGAAGGGTTCCAAATTTTTTAAACGGTAGTTTTTTTTCCTCCAGGGAAACTTAAGAAAAGAAAAGAAATCATTATTATCATCACCATCATTATCATTTTTTTTAGACGAGCACAAAAGCTTATAGCATAGGTCTAATCAATGTTTTACGAATGTATCACAATCCTCATAAATCTTCACTTCTTCCTCATCACGATCTCCACCATCTCTACCGCTACCACAACCTCTTTTACACCTCCGTCCCCTCCCCCTTCTAAATTAAACGAACCAAACGTTAGTGCATGTGTCCTCTTGCAGTTAATTAATAATCATGTCCTCATTTACCAAGTCATCCCAAGACAGCGCTTAAACACCTCAAAGTTATCAATAATTATAATAATAACTGCCTATTTTAAACCACACGTCACAAATTCCTCACAATATAAATCTGTGCATTGTTGCCATGCTTTTTTTCTTTGCTTCATATTTTGTTTTCCCAACCTTGTTTTCTTAATGAACAGAAACGTCCAGAGCCCGACCCCCTCCACTCGCCCAAGCCACAATATCTTAAGCCTGTAAACGATGGAATCCAGAACAATTTACTGCCCGGAAATTTCATCCTACACATTCAGGAATTCAGACAGCGCTGTCGAAATGTAATGGATGAAGAGCTAAATTTGAATCTGGCTGCATAAACAATGAAAGAGAGAACACAGCCTTGTATGCTAGCGAAAAAACACAAAACAAAACAGAGAAGGACAGAAAACTTGAAGTCGGCATAAATCTATTCTGGGGATGATAAAGAAGATGGATTATTTTATTTTATAATGCTGGGATGTTTACGTTAATTTTGTTGCTGCTGTTCTTGCCATTTTTCGTAATGAGGAGTTTGTGCAAACTTCACATGAATTAGAGTGACAAGAGCTGAACTTTCCAAGACTCCGTGGCTGAAGATGGAACAACATCAATGGCTAAAGAAGTTAGAAGGCAACAGTCGCAGTACGCAATAGTAGTGATTGTTATAGTCGTGGTGGTAGTAGAAACTGTAGTAAGTGAGGTAGTTGCAGCAACAGTAGTGAAGCAGTAGTAGAGGTAGCACTATTGGTTGTTGTTGTTGTAGTTTCACTAGTAGTAATCTAGTGGGGCGATAGTGGTAATAGTAATAGTAGTAGAAGTAACAGTAGTAGTATGGTCTTTTAAAATAATGAGTAAAAGCTGGAATGGCAGTATCAGCGGCTGGAACAGTTATAGTGGTCGTTATTACGCACATATAATATGATGTAGACTAATAAATGTGGTTCTTGTTATTGGCTATCACAGTCACCATTGGTTTCCTGCACAGTCAAACTGTATTCAAAATACCATGTACAGTTTTGCTTCAAAAAGTGAGCTGGGAAAAGAAAAGTTATGGGGTGAGCGAGAAACATTCTAGTGAAGAAAACGACAATAATAACATGAAGGATGGGAAGGGAGGTAATTTTTTGCAGCCACGAGGGAACTCAAAGTTATTGCAAAGAATGAGAGATCGTGAAGGCAAGAGAAGAGGAAGAAACGTCCATGCGGGAAGGGGGAAGAGGATGGGAGAGGAGGGACGAAGAAAAAAAGAGAGAACGCATGGATAGAAAGGAGGAAACAAAAATGGGATATGGGCAAAGGAACAATGTAAAGAGAGAGATTTAGATAATGATGAAGGAATAACGACTGAAGCTGAGAAACAGAAAGTAAGGAAAGGATGCGGAAGGGAAGCAAGAAGAGAGGGAGAGGGGAAAAAACAAGAGAGTGATTGAAGGAAGGAAATGTAGGAGAGAGAAGGAGCATTTAAATGATCGAAGGAAGATGAGACAGAAGAGAGAGAGAGAAGAAGCAAGGAAATGATCGAAGGATGAAAAAAAATAGGCGAGAGAGAGAGAGAATGATCGAAGGAAGAGAAAGCAGGGGAAGGGAGAGAAGAGGCAATGAAATGATCGAAAGAAGAGGATAGGAGAGGGAGAGAGAGAAAGGGCAAGGAAATGATCGAAGGAAGATTGGAGAGATAAAGAGAGAGAAGGAGCTATGACAAGGCCCAGGGAAAGGGGATGGGGTGGACACTATATTAAACAACGCCACCGCAGGAGAGAAGTGGGCAAAACAATATTGAATGCGGTTTGGAATGGCAATGAGACGGATAAAAAAAGAGAGCGAAATGAACGGGAGCAAATTTATTTGAACCATGTTAGCAGGGCATGCAGCCTTGCCATAACTTTTTTCCATGTCCTTGTTTAGAAATTAAGCAAGGAAGACAAGAACGACAACCCGTCTCCATGGAGGCGGGGTGTAATTTGTCTCCCCAAAGTAGAGAGGCTTCATGCGCTATTCTAGCAGTGCCCAGAGAGAAAGAGAAAACGGTATTTTGAGCTCCAGGTCAGTGAGAATTCTCCATTCTTGCTACTCTGTTTTTTTGCGGTTTTTTGTACTGTACTAGTGGTCATTGAAAATGCATTCACGAACAAAAATCGTGTAAAGTTAGTTATTGAGAACCTGCATATTAATGATGTGATCTCTTACCATCGTAAGAATGACATTAACTCTGCATGTTGAAGTCCACTATGGGTGCATTAAGCACCGATTTAAGATGGGTAAGGGATCCGATCGTTAATACGCAAGCTCTCAATTAATGTATGTAAATCGCTTCCCGATTAACTTGTCGAAGTAGATGATTTAGATGTTGGTGAATAGTCTTCCTTTACTGAACTGTCGCAGTGCGTTCATTGTTGCACACTATCCTGTTTCTGCCCTCCTTTTTTTTTTTTACATTCCACTTTAACAGCAGTATTGCTTATCTTCAGATGTTATGATAATAAATAGTCAAAAAGTTAGAATGAATCAGAATGTAAACATCATTTTTCTGAGTGTGAGCGGCATGGAAATTAAGGGATATACAATATTTTAAAAGAATAAACAAAAGCTGTTACCAGATATCCATATAACACAGAAGCGACAAGCCAAACGTTTCCTTTCGTCAATAAGTAAAGCGATATCAAGAGGCCATCAGTGTACCTATACACCGTCTCTCCCTCCCTTCTAAACTTAACCAGCATTGCATTTTCTTTGAGCGTGTTGAAATAACAATGCAAAGACACTCATTTTCCCCTTCGATGAAACTGGGATTAAAATGACAAAAGTGGATGCATACAACAGCAGCTGTAACAACAATGACGCCAACAAAAACAACAAAAGAGTGTTACACTACAATTCTCCAAAACCTCACAAAGCATTCCGACACGCTTCCATGTATAACGTTTCTAAAAGGTTATTCTGGGATCAGCAGATAGGTCTTTGGTAGGTTAAATCTTCAAATTGTATCATCTGCCACACAATGATTTCTTCGAGGCTGTAGAAGGTTTCATTTCTATAGGTGCAGGAAAACAATAGTAACAATAATGATGATGATGATGATGATAATAATAATACTAATAATGCAGTTGATGAGCCTCGTATCCAAGATTTATATCCGGTGAGGTGATTTCACTTTATTATTACCCAAAGGGCCAGTTCACTCTAGATTTTCTCAAATTCCTGGGAGGACTACCATGCCACTGCCATTTACACGCACTAAGGGGATGAAAGGCAGTTTCAAAATTAACGCCATATTAATTAGCACATTTTTCGAAGTTTTGACTTCACCGCTACCAATCCTGGTTTATATTTAAGTACTAAAATAACTCTATGCTAGAAACAATAAAAACTAGATGTTATAAAGTAAATGTTTTGCAGAAATTTCCTTAACTGACGTGGTTTTGAGGAGGAATTGACCCAAAGCAACTCTTAACACTGTCACCATCATCCTCACAATTATCTTTATTGCCTAAAAACAACAATGGACAGATTCTGATAATGTAGATAGCAACAGTTCCAGCAATCAGATCGCCCCCTTACGGAAAGTAACGCGGAAAATACCCTAAACCATCATAAAACTGTCGTTGCCTGTACATCCATGGCACACCGATGGCTTCCGGAGAGCCTTTAATCTAGGACGGTTAGGACGCGTTTCCGACAAGGGAGAGACCAAAGTGCCGAGGAAACAGCTACCGATACTCCCAGATCACAGGGCTGGCGAAGCCTTGAAAATATACACTGATCAACTGTGTCAAGATCTAACGGTATTAAGTTCAGTTCCAATCAATAGTGCCACTGTCAACCACGTCAGCAACATGGCGTCCAAGTGCGGAAGGGGACGTAACTCTAACCTAATTCCACAAAGTAGTGTTTTTTTTGTTGGTTTTTTTTTTTTTCTTGCCTTTTCTTCTCCCGTTTTTCCTGTCCTTTATCTCCTGCGTGTATCGAAGGTTTGTGCGAAAATGAAAGCGCTCCAATTCCGCAAAATGTCTTCCTTGAAGCTCGGTAACAGAGCGAGAGTGAAATGATCTGAGAGATAAGGGAAACGACAAATTGAAAGCGCCTGCTGCCACATAGCTCATCCTTGGTTTAAGAGGGAAAAAAATACTAGCGTCGGTGTGCCGTAGTCGTGACATAGGCTTACTTAAAGGTAGAGAGGCGTTTGTGAGTGAGCGAGTAATAGATACCAAAGCAGGCATGGATGCTCTTTGCCGTGAGCAATGACATTTATGACGAATGAACTGTTTTGTTGAGATGGAAAGAAAAATGCGAACCATATGTGACTGAGCATTTTGTAATCTTAAACAAATGATACAATAGACGGTTGTTAATTAATGAACGCCAGTGAAGCTCACTTCCGCTTTGCGAAAAATAGTAGTGTGATTGCGTCATCAAATCATGCTTCCGAAAGTAGAAGGTGCATCAGCAGCCATTGTAACAGACTATATATTATAAAATCATGTATATACCTCTGACAATAGAAAGGTAGAAAACGGAAGAAATTATTGCTGGAGTTGTGGCTTGTGTTGCCTGTATGACCGTACATACATAAGAATGAAGAGTGATCAATTAACCCTCTATTTTGTCCCGATTTAGACAGAGCTAATCACTGATCCTAACTTTTAAATGTAAGTCACTATAGTTGTTCACATCCAGTAACAAAAATTTCGAACTCCTAGGGATCGATTTTATGAAGTTACTTTAAAGTCTTTGATACGATTATACGCAATCACCTTCAAGTCTACATACCGGTACTTACTATTACCGTCACGCTCATTCGACATTTACTTACCTTTTTTGTCAGTTTTTGTTTTTTGGTGTTTTTTTTTTTTTTTTTGATGATTTGAGTTGTTTATATCACTATAATTTTCCATTTGTCTTTTTTTCCTATTAAAGGAAATGTAGTTTTTGACTTGTTATAATATCACAGTTTTAAAGCTAAACCACATTTACCTGACTGTTTTGCTTTGAGCTACAGACTGAAAGCGCTAAATTTCTCAAAACCTCAAAAATGGCTTTGATAAAGGTGGAATGATCGTAATGTTGTGTATCATGACTACTCCAGCTATGGGCCTAGTATACTAACAAGTATATTACAGTAATCACAATGCAACGTGAGTTCTTGAGCTGGAACATGTCTCGCTCCCAGCCCCAATCAATGACCATTAGTAAGTAATTACCGGTAAAACCAGGTTATTTCCCCTGCATGATGCCCATTTTAATCGATGTCAGGGTCACACATAGCATGGCTCCCTGTGTTCTACCACACTATTTAGGGGCTCAAATAAGTCTTATTAGGCTTGCTACTCAGACAAGGTTTCTAACAAGCAGTTCTTTTTTCTTTGTTTGTTGTAAGAATGGATCGCACTATAGTGCGTTCAGAAATACGTGAACAGTATTTTTTTGTCCTTAATGAACGGATAGTTTTCGAAACTACAGAGCCTTTTTCCAAAACTCGGTATGTGATCTGTTAACAAATAAAGAGAAATAATAGTACAGTAATTGCTCTTCACACATATATTTTTAGTTAATGTTCAGTGACATAAAATTTGAAGGAGTACAGATTTTGAGCTCATTTAAGATTTGAATAAACACAGAAATGCCTGTTTGGATACACCACCAACTCATTTTTCAACGAAGGTGCATTTACTGACTTTTGGAAAAACGCTCAACAATTATGTATGGGCCCCTATACTTAGGTTCTAAAATAAGTTTCATTAGGCTGTACTGTTCAGACTAGGTTTCTCACAATCAATTTTTTTCTTTTAGTTTGTGTCACGGTAGACCGTACTAATGTTACTGTGATTACAAGTATAAGGCCACATCTTTTGAGAATCCGATCCTTATTAAAAAGTATAACCTCCTTCATAAAACCTGGCGAGTCTGTGATACCAAGTTTTGATTTTCAGTATGAGTTACATGTCTAAAAGCCCGATCCAGCAGAGCAAAATTTATCTATCCTCTGCCGACTGATTAGGAATACACTGATGGAGAAAGTGAGGAAAATCACGATCATAAAACTGAACTGCCTTGTTAAGGAAGCGAGAAATTTCATTTAAACATCATTCGTTTAAAGAAAATAAAAATCCAGATCTCACCTGTCGTAACGCGTGAAAGATCAATTTCATCTCTGTCAAGACAGGGCTTCATTTTGATCGCAAAACAATAATATTTCAAGAATAAGAGATATCAGATCATCTTTTTAACCACTATAAAATATGAGCATTGTTTTGTTTCGCTATTGTATTGCCCATTTTTAAAGCCAAATCACAAGGACGTCTGCCTCATTATTTTGCCTTGGGAAAGAAGTTTAAAACACTGAATTTCTACAAACGTCAAACTGTTGCTTACACAAAGGTGGAGTTAGCATGCTGCTTTCTTAATGAATTTGGTATTGTTGTTGTTCCTGGGTGCAGTGGCGTGGTGTGTTGGTCCCGACTGTTACCGCTACTATAACTGTCATGGTAACAGTTATAGTGGAAGTAATAATGATGGTTGCTAATGACGGTGTGGATAATACCAGAATCAGAGATCGCGATCGGTTTGTTTCCATCAGACTAATACAATTAGCCTATAAAAGAACAGCCAAGTCAGGTTATTGTGACTTTTCCCTTGTCTAGAGGATTAATCAAATCGGTTTATAATTCAGTTGTACTGCGTGTTGCTATCGTCTTAGTCATTGGCAGTGTGTCTATCTCATTTGAGTAAGTTTTCAGGAGAGGGAAAAAACCGTATTAGTAAACGCAAGAAAATAATTTCAGTCGTAAGCTTTAATGCCGTCTTTTTAATCAATGACTTTGAGACATTGTGTCTATGACATTTGATGGATGCAATGGGTTGTATCGTTACAAAAAAGTCCAGTTAGCAAACTGTCTATCTCTGCGACAAGCTGTCTGCCTATAACTGGGCGATATTTTTATTGCAATATGGGATCTTACCCATCTGTAAGAAACTGTTCACAAAATTCTACGCGCAAGAAAGTCCTGATTTAATTAGATATTTGATGTACATGCTCGGCATAGCAGAAACGAAAAAGTTGGTCATTTACAAAGTACCATTGACCTTAATTAAATTTGGCCCTAATTTCCTTATTTCCACTAATGAACTACGACTCCCGACT
>JAWQUT010000654.1:215333-228730 GCA_033807755.1 Ellobium chinense
TCTCTCTCTCTCTCTCTCTCTCTCTCTCTCTCTCTCTCTCTCTCTCTCTCCGTTCTCTCCCACACAACATACATACAAACACATTTTTAAATCATTATTGGTATTGGCTAGCCCTTTGCACAATTCCCATTATTTCCTCTATTCCCACAACACTGCGCAGCCCCGCAGACATGCTATAAGGGTGAGTGTCCAGCCGTCCCTTGGGAAATAATACAGTGTGTTTATGTCTGGCTGCAGAGCCAGTGTAGCATACCGCGTCGACTGTTATGATTGGCTGCACTAAGAACGTTTTTACTGCGGGATGTCTTCTGTCTGTCATGAAGGCAATAAAATTGTAATGACCTAACATTGCTTTTTTATCTGTTATGCTTATCTGGGACCTTCTTTTTCTCCTCATAAAATGGAAAGAAAACCCGGCACTTTTTTTTTTGCCTTAGGGTTGTGGTCTACTCGTCTAGGTCCCTGGGGAGTTTTCCACGAGTGTTCCCACTCCCATCCAGCCCCTTTTGCTTCTTTTCTTTCACTTCCGATAAGTTTAAGATTTTTTTTTCTTTTGGCTTGGTTTGCATTATCTTACATAAATATAAAGGTTATTGAAATAAGAGGTTCCTTATAAATATCCCCTCTCCCCTCCCACCCACACCCCCCAACCTCTCACACATTACAATGGTGGGAACGGTCTAAGCGACGTCACGGTCTAGCTTCAAAAGAAAGAAAGAAAGAAAGAAAGAAAAGAAAGAAAGAAAGAAAGAAAGAAAGAAAGAAAGAAAGAAAGAAAGAAAGAAAGAAAGAAAGAAAGAAAGAAAGAAGCCAACAGTATTATTGTTAGATTACCCATCCTGCAAACTTATTACCCGCTCCGCACACATCATTACTACCTCACAATATCCCTCTCTCTCGTGGTGTGCCACCATCATGCCGACCCATGTATTGGCACGCGCAATAGCGGACTGTGATAAGTTCCGAGGTCTGAATTCTCATTACTGAAAAAAGTCACGTTCGCGATGAACTGACTTCTTAGTCCATTTCTAGCTTTGTTGCTGAATAATAGAGTCACGTAGAGAGTATACAAAAAATCTTCATCCAGTCTTGGCGGATGGAGAATTGTCTTTCTTCTTGAAATTGTTTATTTATTCATCGATTGTTAGGTCCACAGTGGTTTCCTATGTTTTCTTATTCCTTCTCCTTCTTTCAATTCATATACAGCCTCTTTAACCCCCTTCCTTCCCCCAACCCTTACCTTGTCCCGGTACTGTGGGACCTTGCTTAAAACATGAAGCTGCTCTTACAGATCAAGTTCATCGCTGCGAATTCTCACTCAGAAATTAGTTTCTTTTTCGATTGTTTTTCTTTTTTGGGTTATGGGGTTGGGGNTGAGATTAGAATGCCAGCCTTTATGTGTCAAGTAGCTGTGCCGAGGAATGTTTTCTTTAAGTCATACAATTTTGGCAGAAGTATATAAATAAATAAATTATATCTAGAATAGTGTGTCATTTTTCAATAGACTTCCTCAGCTACCTCTTTGTTTAACTTTTGATGAATCTCTTGGAGGACATTGCTACCAGTAATAACCCGAATCATCCACTGCTGAATTTTGTTTTCCAGAAATTTTCTGTATTCTGCCATTCCTATGGGTTTATTATACACTCACTTCATACGCATGTCGCATAAAATAATCCACATTGTATAAAGGTTTCATGCAAGGATTTCAAACTTTTAATAAAAATACCCAAGCTCTTTCGCACAGCATGCTTTGAAAATGCAGATTCATCAGTCCATGTTTCTTCCTCTCCGTGTTCAAAATAAACTAGTCTAACATCCTGCACAATGTCTGAATGATCAGTATTCATTACAGAACAATGACGTCTACGCCGCTTCTGACAGCTAGAAAAATAAACTGCCAAGTGACATGCTCACAGCAGGCACCAGCCGCCAGGATGCGGCGCAATGGATCGGGCGAAAGTGATCGTTACTCTAATTGTCCTGCATTATTTGCATGATGTGGGTTGCATGCCAGAGGCGTCCATGATGTAGGTTTGAATGTCAAAGGCGTCCATAACAGGGGGTTGCATGTCAAAAGCGCCACGTGCATAGTCTCCCCCGCGACGTGCTGCTGTGAGCGACATTATGCGAATGATGTCTTTTTTTCTTTTCCCCCAACGCGCGTAAGTTCAGATTATGGTTCTTTGGGTCCACTGCGTTCAAATTCTTATATTCACACCATAATAATCACGGGCAGGATCGGAGTAATTTATGCCCCAACTTTGATGTCCGCGCAAATGCACACCGTGAGACTCGAACGATTGAGAAGATCAAAGAAAGGTAAACAGATGTCGATATTTATTCAAACCCAGCACTAAAACGACCACGAAGAGTGAGCACCTCTAATCGTTACGTTTGCTCGCACCCAGGGGTTGTCCCAGCATTTCGACCTGTGCATATAATATTCACCTGGGAGCGACCGACAGGGGCCCACACACGACGTTCCTGTGAGTACCTCAACCAACACTCGTCTCCAGCCGTGTGCTGAGCAGCGGCGGCACTCTTTTGTGGGTCCCCATGAAAATCGATATGAGCGCTAATAACCATTCATCCCATTGGTTCACACAAGACATGCATGCAATACACAAACCGCAACGTGACCGAACGAAACTTATTATCAATCTCTGGTGCCATCATCCATCTGCCTGGTCGCATGGTCCTCTTTTTATTTGGCTGCAGCCAAACGTAATTTTTGGCATGTTTTGCGCCAAATGTCTGGGAAATTAATTTTTCATTTTAGTAATTATTCAATCGGCGCTATTCATTTCATGGCTGGATAGGTTTCCAAGTTGTTTTGTTGTGTTTTTTTTTTCTGTTTTCTCTATCATAGTGGTATCGAAACGTTATGTAGTCGAATATTTCAGCTTTAAAGTGTACACCCAATGCATCTTCCTCAAAAATAACTACTAGCAATCTTCCATTAGAGAGGAAGGAAATACATTTTCGCTAAGAAATGTCTCTTCGTCGTTTTATTATTGCGTGGCTTTTCAACCCATCTTTATACTCTCCTCATTGTTGAATGTTTCTGTCCTTAGCGTAGCCATTATCTTCTACTCAGCTTGAGCCTCTGGCATTTCAGTTTTTCATAGCCTGTGAAGTTTTAATATCCATGCGCTGAGATCGGTTCGGTCGCGTGATTTTCTACCGATCCAGTCCTGCCTTAAGACTACATGCTGTTATGTGCTAATTGCTGCGTTTTGGGAGCAGAAGTCTCCTGTCGATGATGGCGTTGCGCAACATCAGGGGAATAGTTATTAGCGCTGATGTAGATTTTGTTTTTATTCTATGCGTCTGGCTAACTTTTCTTTGTCATTCTTGTTACGAGAGCAGGACACATCATGTAGACTAGGTAACATAAATCAAGGTTATGAGTATTTCTAATGCCAGTTTACGGCGGCCACATAACAGTAGCGACGTCGTCTCGCTGCTTGTTAATAATATGCAGTATGTCATTGTTGTCGCTGCATACACTTACATCTTACTACAAGTTACATCTTCCCTTCTCGGCATAGACTGTTCTTTATTAGTCAACTTCAAAGTAGTTCAGTACCGGTGTAAGCGAAATAGTACTGCGATGGGTCATCAGATCTCGCTCCCAATAGTAAAAGATACTTCAGCCAACAAAAACCAACGTGAAAGACCATATCAGCCAATAATATTTCTCTGACTATAGACGGAAGTAATGATTGCTGGAATTGTGGCTTGCAATGCTCGGATGACCTTGCATGCATAATAACTAAGAGTTTTGATGTAAAGGGTGCCTGCACAAAGATCATACCATTATATAAATCATACAAGAGAGATATCGTCTTTGCGCAGGCATCTCTCGTAATAGCTGTTTAGTAATGACACGCTACCATACATTATTACGGCAAACCCACAGATAGGATGATTAAGACAACTAGTATCCTGCGGGTTATTGTCCTTTTCGCAACGTCTCGCTGGGGCATGCATTATTCAAGGCGTGTCTCATAACTTATGGCATTGTGGTGTGATTTCAAAACACCTCACGACTGCCGACTGGCCTTCCCACCGCCGTGCCATCCCGGACGTGAGCGCCATCCGTCACCAAGGCTTTGGCGCTGCTGGGTGGGAGAATCTAGGTCAAAATGTCTCCTCGACCTGTCTATGACGCAACTCTTTTGCTCCGCAGCTGAAAAGCGTTTCCGGGCTGAATTTCTTTCAGCCAATCAGAATGAAGAAATTATGACAGATCTGAAGAATGGTTTGCTGCATGGCGGTATTTATTCAATGCTGGGTTCACGCGGTACATTAAACAAAACTTTTTCAAAGACACATGTATTTTGAAGCTGGAAAAAAATAAAAAGCACAGGGTTGCCGTCAATTCTTTCATTTTATCTTCTTTCTTTCTCTGCTTTTCTCGACATCTTTAATGACTGTTTGAACCAAATAACCGATTCAGCTTAAGCGTGTTGATCTCGCAAACGCACGGATAATTAGGGTCTATTAAAGCGAGCGCTGAAGTCTCGTTTACTGCTCCGCACACGGGCATTATCTCGCTGTTCCCCATTGCAGGGACAACAATAAAATCCTGCTTGCGTCTAGGAAGATGAAAGAAAGAAACAGAGAGCTAATATACCACGGAGTAAGCTTGTCCTTACGTTTATGTAAACATACATATTTTTAAAACCTACCCTATCCGCGCCTTACTCCACCCCAACTCCAAAACAAATAGTATAGATCTCAACTCACCTCTTCACCACCCAGTAGACTCTTTGTCGTTTCCGTGCAACAAATGCTCTAACCTGTACATTCAGTAGAGATGACCCTCAAGACAACGGGTTAAACCAATACCACGACTAGTACAAGTCAACTCCGCTTAATCGCAATTTCTCGGTAGCACGGAGAAAGATGTCATTTAAAGGGGCGGCGACTATCCATAGACTATTATGTATAGAAATACAGTGTTTTGTTATGTGGAAAATGTTGCGATTAAGCAGGAGTTGTGAATACCCCACCTGTGATGAGGGGGAGTCGATTGTATCAAACCCCAACCATGCTGGAGTAAGATAACGTACGGGCATTGTGAAGGAGCAAAATCGCAATATATGTATTCAAATTTCGTAAAAAAAAAATCTTACAATACAAATGCAGTGCAGAAGAATGCCATACAGGTCTAGCAGCTGCTCCATAGTGCTAGCCATGAGCAGTATAGATATAATTGCTCACAGCATGGCAAAGTTAGTTGATTTGTAGTTTGGTGGTATATTCAGGCCAATAGTTTAAAGGAAAAAAAAGGTATTACCATATTACAGTTTTACAGTTGTATATGGGTGTGACGATTCGATCATTTGGAACATAAAAACATGAATTGCTGGAAGCCACAGGATTGTAGTTCCCATGTAGAGTGTTTGAAGATCACGGACAGAAATGAAAACAAATGTAAAGAGTTTGAAGGGAGTTCTTTACGAAAAGGAAGTTACTTACAGCAGTGAGAAGATCGCAAGCAAAATGGTCCTACCTAATGATAAGTCTTAGTAATGGTCCTACCTGTGATAGGTAATGGTCCTACCTATATGTATTGGTCCTACCTATCATATGTAATGGTCCTTCCTATGATATGTAAAAGTCCTACCTATGATATATAATGCTAGAGCATTCTGTAGCTAGCATTCTGGAAAAGCAGACGGTAAACAAAGGAAATAGAGAAGAAAAACTTTCGATGGTGTGGCAAGCAACAGTGAAATGTTACGCTGGATAGCTGACAGACAGAAGTGGATATATATCCATGATCGTCTACGCCGGTTGACATGATACTTGAGGAAGAAGAATATTAGTTCCCTAGAACAGGCTGCCCAATTCGTAGACTTCTAAACAATCCAGAATAAAAAAACACCCTTAGATGAACGAGTCATTAGAAAAACAGGAACCTTCAAGTTTGCTCGAAGTGAATGAGTGTTGCCCTTGCACTTTGAAAATATTCAAAAGTGTTGCTCTCGCACATAGAAAATATTTCACTAGTTGTTAAGCAAATCAACGACCACCCAAAATAAAATAAAAAAAATTAAACCGTATACCCAACACTGGAACAGCATTTATAATTTTTGGATTGTTTCTCTCAAAAACAGCCACCCATCAGCGGTTGGTTGACGTAATTCTTCTTGTACCTGTGTCAGGAAACAAGCACTTCATTTTCTCAGCTCTATTGTCCTAGATGGCTCCCTTTTGTCTCACACCTGGCAAATCACAATAATGACGCGGGTGTTAATGAGGAAGGCGTGCTCGTGAGAACCCAGCCTTAGACGAGACATGCGCTGTAGCTCTGGGGTTCTGGGGGAATACAGCCTAATGATCGTTCGTCGATGCTGTACTGTATTTGTTCTGCCGTGTCAAGCCATACTTAGGATGTTGAATCTATAAGTTCACTCGGTGCAGATGCCATTTTTCCAACAGTCTTTTGTTCCAGTAGAGGTTACGCAGTTCATCTTCGATCTCGATCACCTCGCCCGAGCGACACAGACCGACCAGACCATCATAACATGACGACGGTAGAACCGCATGGTCCGAGGGATATCTAAATACCAATTTGGCTCTCAAACTTTAATGCTGTTTTCATCCATTACGGCCAGCTAAGGCGGTCCCCGCAAATGTCAATATTTTCATCACTTTGATCGCGATGGAACTTAATTTTGATATGTCAACGTTTTGTTGAAATTGCATCAGTGTCTTCATATCTGTATGTTTGTCAAGGCAACAGTATGCAGTGTGCATATTCTCTGTTTTCCTTTCGCGATCTGCTTTAAATTCCCTCTGCACATCTGCGGCTCGACGGCCTAAGCTCAGAATTTGTTTTTGATTGACATTATTTTCCATTGACATTAGCAAGCTAAAGATGACAGATCTGCTTTTAAAATTTGTCATCATTCAGACCACGCCCCACTTTAAACTTCATTTCTTTTGCGTTCAGAACAACAGTTACTGTATGCTTTCCTTCAATCCCAGTGAAGACCTTTGCCCTCTGAGGAAAAAAAAAACAACACCAAATTTCAAGCTTTGAATTAGTTTAAAATGCAGTCTTTCACCACAAGAATTATTTATTATGTGAGTGCTATCATGGTAGAATGACTGAATCTCAGAGAATTGAAGGGTTATACGAAATTCCCACAAACTATACTAATACATGAAATTTGTTAAAGTGTTACATTAATCAGTTTCTGTTGGAAGTATGCCATGTGGACGTTTTCATCGCTAGCACTCTAGTTACATTAATGGCGGTTTACCATATTATAACTTTTCTATAATAATACTTCTCAGCAACATGTCATGTAAATTAAAACGTAGATTAGATAACGGAAAAGATAAGGAGGATGAAATAGAAGCTCCAAGAGCAAGTAGACTTTATCCTTAAAAAGCAATAGAATACTCGTCAGGCACTTTGTACAGTTTTGATCATTAAAACAAACATCATCACAGACGTCTCTGTGACATCATAGCACCGACTGTCGAAGGCGCACCGCGGGTAAGTAAATATAGACCAACAGCTTGTATATTATACAGTGGTAGTGCTCTAATGGTTAGTCAATGATATAAACGATACGACTGTCAAATATAATATCATATCCTATTGATCGCGACGTTGATCGATTAAAGATTGAGAGACAGGTCATTGGGTGCGATGTTCTTGTTGAAGTGCGAGAAGGAATGAGGAAGTGAGAATGAGAAAAAGAGAGAGGGGTAGCCAATTCTTTTGTGAAGACGCGAGAAGGAATATGTGAGAGAGAGAGAGAAAGAGAGAGAGAGAGAGAGAGAGAGAGAGAGAAAATGTGTCTCCCGTTATTAAGGATAAAGAAGTTAGCTACTCCAAAGTGCTTGTCAACAAATCCAATGACCTCACATATGTCCAGATATAAAAGAATTGCCTCTCGCAAGGACAGGTCGATCCGCTATGAGTGAAGCGATTTATACTTAATATATTTATTTACTGGCTAATAATAGAGAGTTTTAACATTTACCGTAGATAAGGGTGAGGTCAGTTTTTTAAAACCGCCTACGGTGCCTACTATTAATTCCCCAGTTGCCTGTCACGTAAGAGGATTTTGAAAGGGCAATGAGTACGTTTCTGTGGGCGTGGTGATAGGGGAGGGAAGGGAGCGTGGCTTATGACTGAACAAGGCGAAACAACCCTTCACACATCTTGAGACAATAAAGAGTTCTCTGTCAAGCGATTGTAAGGCGATTTCAGCCTCTTGTTGCCTTGCAACGCACAAACACCGTAAAATCGTTAATTGGTCATATTTAGGATCATACGGTGTTTTGTCGCAACACGGCGGGCTTGCCGATCTTATCGAGGACATGATCTTGTATCCTCCATTTACAGCGATATCTACGGGTTATCAGGTGCATTTCCTCTTCTGTCTCTTGTTAAACAAGAAGGACAGCTGTCGACACAGATCTTGTGGCATTGTAACGATTGTTAACACTCAGCGTTCCAGCTCCATTAGAATTGCATTTTCCAGCCAGTGTTTAGTTTAATTTCTCTATCTTCATCTATTAACATGTCAAAAGGTCGGACAGTGCACATGCATTTATCTACAAACACCTTCCCTTCCCTTCTTCCCCTTCACCCCCCCCCCCCCCCCCCNCCCCCCCCCCAAATCCCTCCCTTTCCGCAACCACCAAACCGGGATCCTTACAAACTAAAAGCTGCCGCATCAACGCAGTGTTGATCGAGACAAAGGAAAGCAAACAAATGTGACGTCAGCCTGTATTTTATCGCAAGAGTCTTGTTACTTACTCACTTTTCTGATAAACCGCAGGCTGTGTGATGTCATCATCTTGTGTGATGTCATCATTTTGTGAGACATTATCATTGTGCGAGATGTATATCCCAATATAATGTGGTAGAAATCTTCCGACATAAAGCCTTGTCCATTATCCAATAAAATAAAACATCGCCCTATTCGATTGTCTGACAAAAAGCCTTGCGCCTGGCTCGCCCGATTTCGTCATATCGTAAAATGCTTTGTTTAAGAATCAGGCCGGGGTGCCGGACTTTTCACGACCGTTTTTTGATAGACAAGATGCGGGGGCGGTTGTGAGGGTGGAAAGAGGGAACTTTCAGCCACACAAAATCATAAGACGGAGAGATGTGCCAACTGATGTTTCTTAAGCCTCTGTTCTATGTGCTCTTTCGCTTTTCTAGCCATTTCCTTGCATCAATATTTCAACGTGTCCGCCCGCGCGTTTCTCTATAATCCTGCGTTGGAGAAAAGAACGGAGCTGTTAAATTAAAGGCCACTGTCATTGTTCATACTTGTAGCTCCGTTTCACTTTCACCTTTAGGCCCATCTTCTTGTGTCAAAATATCAAAGAATCCGCCCATGCCTCTTTTGAAATGTCCCTCTGGCCTCTGTAATCTTGAATAAGCACCTGTTATAGTTTAGACAGGGGTCTCGGTTTCATCGCAGTGCGAATAATCGCAAATTTCGCTTAATCTCAATATTTTCCAAGTAACTAGAATCCAACCTTCGCTTAATCGCAATACTTTACACACAGTAATATATGTAAATTTCGCCTAATAGCAATATTTTCCACACTGCAAACATGCAACCATCGCTTAACTGCATTATTTTCAACACTTAAAAAAAAAAAAATGCTACTTTCGCTTCATCGCAATCTTTTCCATCTGACAAAAACGGAACCTTTTTTAAGCGCAAAATGTTCTTGGGGAGTTGCGATTACGAGGATCTGACTGTATCACGGGATAATCAAAACGTTTCCTTTAACGTTAACGGTAAAGTAGCCGCATCCAAAGCACTTGTTCAATGCTGTCTGGCAATGTCAAAACTCCCAGTCTTTGGGTCGCGACTAAGAGGATCTCTTTCTTTACCTTTGAAGGAGCTACTGTGTTAACTCTCATAGCACGAGGCTTCCCGGTTCCAGCCTGCCGCTGGCTGCATGGACACCTTTACGGACAATTACCGTTGCACGTGTTGCCTGCCGGCCAGTCAGGTGACACTGGGGTGCAAATGTCTACCGCCGCACCCAGAGATCGGCAAGGAGATGCGTATATTCTGATAACGCACTCACCCCCCATGAGTGCATGGTAGAACACATTTAATCACCGCATCACAAGAGTTAACGTCATCTAACGGTTACGTGCACGAAAACTGTGAGATTAATAACTCTTTGCTTATTACAGCATACTTTTTTGTTGTTCTTTTCTCATTCACATTTTTTTTTTTTTGAGAATCGCACCTTATGACCTTTCACGTGCATTGTACGAAGATATCATACATTATTGATGAGGAATGGCTACAAATACACCATTAAAACATGAAGTTTGTTCATTTTTTGCTCTATTTCAGAAGATGTGTCAGCATCATTTCGAAATGCCCTGAAACAATACCGTAATTACTTTTTAAACAGTTTTTGTTTTCCTTCTTTGTCTTTTGTTTTGTCATAAAGTAGTGAGCGGTCGCCTATCGTGCACTGCTGGTGCAGTGCGGAGCTGAAACAAGCAAAAGTTCAAGCTATAAATACTTTATGATAATGTCACAATTGGAGCTGAAATCATTTTCTTATCGAATATTTTCTTTTAATTTATCTCACGCGAGATCGTTTTCAAAGGTCATAGGGTGCGTTTCACCTGCTTTAGTTCACCATCACAACCAATGCAATCATCACACTGTTCTGCTGCGACAAAACACCGTATACAGTAGACCCTCGATATAAAGTATGCCTTGGTGCATGGACAAAGATGCTTTTTATCGAGGTATACGTAACATCGAGATTCACTTATATAATGAAATGATAGAATAATAATGAATCCGTGTCTGTGAAATGTATACTTAATAACAAGGTATACCTCTTAAATGAGTACATAATATCGAGGTCTCAAGTAATGAGTATACTGTGTTTTGTCGTTGTGTGGCAGCACACATGCACAGAATAATGAAGTCTATTCTCACATTCGTACAATAGCTCCAGAAATATAATCCATTCAGATATTTGGTTTTAATCATGGGTGCCTATCTCTTTCAGTGGCAGAAGGTGCAGTTTATCGTGTATAGTGTGTCGTTCGTTGATGGAGCAGAGATTCAATTCTAGCCTGGTCTAGTGTCAACGGATAGCAGGAGTTGCTGAATGCTCAAGGTGAACTTCACGATCCATAGGTGTTTACCTATTACATACTGGTGGTGGTAGAAGTAGTAGTTGCTGTGGCAGTGGTGATGTTGGGATGGTGATGACGGTTATCACATTGAAAGCTGTTGTTGTTGTTGTTGTCGTTGTTGTTGTTGTTGTTGTTGTTGTTGTTGTTGTGATGGTGGTGATCCCATTCTTTATAACTAAGGTACAAATAAAGAATGACCATCAACTGGGTGACGGTCCTGCACCGCCAGTGGCCCACTGGTCAGAACGGTACACCCAGAGGATGACAGGGTTTCTGGTTTGATCCTTGTCGTAGCAACACTGTAAACTATCTCAGAAATGCATTTCATTCACATGAATGTTCGTAACAGATCAGCGCCTGTGAGGTAACACAGTTGTGTATCGATCAGGGACTCGAGAAGGTACAAGTTAATAAGTGATTCAATCTCAAACGAGTAATGATATTTTTTTTGTGTCGTGTGAGCGCCATGTTGTGGACACGACATTAATAAATAACATTATCTTTTCTCGTGTTCTTCTTCTTCATCTTGTTTTTGTTGTTATTATTATTAGTAGTAGTAGAAGAAGTAGCGGTGGTAGTAGTAGTTCTAGCAGTAGTAGTAGTAGTAGTAATAATAGTAACAGTAGTAGTAAGTAATAACAGTACAGCAGTAGCTTTAGTAGTAATAATAGTGGTGGTAGTAATAGTAGTAGTAGCAACAGCAGCAGCAGCAGCAATTGTAATAGTAATAGTAGTAGCAGTTGTAGTAATGGTAGTAGTAGTAATAGTAACAGTAATATCATTCTGTTAAAATGCCTACACGATAACACCTACTGATGAAATCCTCACTTTTCTGAGGAAGGTCATCCCTCCCGCTATGCCACTCTGCATGTCACCACTATGTACAAATAAAACATGTTGGCACGCTAGGACAACTACTACTTTGCCTCTGTGTTTTATGTAATAATAGTATGAAATAAATAATCAATGAACTGCGTTGTCTGGTATGGTAGGTGTGAAGGAATACTTCACCAAGACAAAACCCAATGTCAGGGTGGAGGTGTCAACATGTGGAGCTCCAAGCGTAAAATTGCATAATGATTACTATTAGCCGAATTTACATCTATTTGTAGGTCCTATTTTTAACGTCTAACAATACTTGTATAGATTTTTGTATGCGCAAAAATATAGTACAAAAACACAAGTGCGGATGGCTGTGTTTTCGAAAATACTAACGTAGGCGTGTAGTTGGCTTATGTAGAAGCCTGAACTGCGATGGAAATACATATGCAACTTTTTGTATAAGGATTGATAACAGTTTGAATTTACCTTGAGATGGAAAACACGTGAAAGGTCGCAGGGCAATCGCAGCAGATGTGAAAAGGCAAAACTGTAAGTCTCTAAATAAATCAATTCTTATTGGTTGTTTTTCGATCATGTGATTTTGATGAATAAATTGGTTCAATTTTACATTGTTTCTTAAGTTTTATGTTTTCTCTGTGTAGTGATAATGGCAGATAAAGGTGGATGGATGGAAATTTAATGTGTTTTATGTATAAAACTGTTAGATTAGGTGATCAAATGCAGTTCACGGTGACAATCAATTTATATCTGCGTGGAAATTATTACTGACAAGGAATTTTTTTTTTTATTTTCATAGCTATGCTATAACTTCGAAGATCTAAACTGGTGTCTTCAAGGGGAGCCATTTTGTAACGAAGACTTAAAATGTAGATCGGGAACACAATTCTTTTTGTGGCGAGTAATAATGTGGAGTAGCGTGGCCAAGCAGCTGCGCCGTTGGAATCAATCAAGATCTAAAGGTGTTCGGTTCTTATTGTAAATGTTATGGGAAAACATTTCAGTCTAATTTTCCACGATTTTCTCTTTATCCTCCGTTAAGTGGCTACCTGGCTACAAACAGCCAGAGACAATTTTGACAGAATGCTAGTTATCAAAGCCCGCAAACGGCGGGGTTCTTGTTTGCTCCCCAAGGAGTTGAGAAAGTATATTGATTGATTTGGTCCGTCGGGAAAATTAAAGTGTAAAGTGTCGTCGCGAGTGGGCATTAATCTGGCAACCCGATTTTTATTATAAATGAACTACTATTATTATTATTATTATCATCCTTATTTTTGAACTGTTACTATTTTTATTGTACCATTATTATCATTATTACAAACCTAAAAGGTACCAAAAGACTTGACTTAACACTCCCCCTCCCTAATTCCACCCCCCCCCC
>JAWQUT010000654.1:229692-243713 GCA_033807755.1 Ellobium chinense
AGTAAGTAAGGAAGTGTGAGTAAATGAGTAAGTGAGTGAGTGAGTGAGTGAGTGAGTGAGTGAGTGAGTGAGTGAGAGTGAGTGAGTGAGTGAGTGAGTGAGTGAGTGAGTGAGTGAGCGAGTGAGTAAATAAAAAATCGTTGTTGTTGTTGTTGTTGTTGTTGTTGTTGTTGTTGTTGTTGTAGAGTATAACTGAGTCTACAAGGCAGCAATTTATTTCATCCTATCTAACTTCCTGTTACGGTTTATTTTTACCCTCGCATCTGACTCATCCTCACCTAAGCAGTCACTTTTGAATTTCAGTTATTTATGTCCTACTCCTGATTTATTTCCTTCTTATCCCCTGACTTCTCCTCTCCCCCCTCCTGGACCACCACCTCCCTCCTACACAACCCTCTAATCTATCAAAAGTCTCCTGGTACAGTCTGACAGGCCAACGAGTATTAATAATTCGAAAGTAAACGTCCAGGTTGTTTTTACCGACTCCATCTCTTCTTTTTTTTCTTTCCTCTCAACGATTTTCCTCCATTTTCTCGCGGAAGGCCATTAAGTACTGACGACGCCGCAACACTTTCCCATTGAATGCCTTCTACTAAAGATTCTTGTGCAGGCACTACTGTACGAGTAGGTAATGGAGTGCTTTTGCCTTAAGTTCGGACCTCTTACGTATCGTTATAACAGGGGCAGGCATTCGCGATAAGGGCATTCTCTGGAGAACCATCATATTGCACATTAGAAACTAGATGTGAAATTTCACATCTGATTCTAGTTTGAAATTTTCCATACGATCGTAACGCATATGCGTATGCCTACCTTTGTCTTAATGATCCCCAAGAGATCCGAACTTGTAAATAAAATCTCTCTATCGGTACTCGATCAGGCTTTGTGGGAGGGGTCGGGATGGATAAAGAACTCACTTAAGGGCCGCAGCTTTATTTCGGATGCCCTATATATGGATCAATAGCTAACAATCTGCACTGAGTGCAGTATTAATGTTGATGGCAGTTTGGTAGTAGAGGTGAGGAGGACGATGAGATGATGACACTGATAACGTTAATGAGAGTGAAGATATCTTGTTTCTCTTCTCATTTGTAGTAGTAGTAGTAATAGTAGTAGTAGTCGTCGTCGCCGCCGCAGTAGTAGTAAAAATAGTTGTAATAGTAATATAATAATGATAATATAATAATAATGATGATAATAACAACAACAGAAATAAAGAGGTTTATGAGTCTTGTATCTATGCTAATGCCAGCTTCGTTAGTTGAAGACCTGCGGAACTGTTTTCTTTTCTGACCGGGATAGTTTTGACGCTTACTTGCACTAAAAAGGACAGGCCAAGATCCTCTTGGAGCGTTTTATTAAAAGCGCATAATTATATCCACATCAAAATAGTGGGATACATAATCTTTTATAACGATACTCCAAACCTCTCGTCTCAATGTAGAATCTCGGTGCGCTATCTTGCCACCAGAAGGACACGTCGCGATCCTCTTCTAAACGGAGACTTATCTACTGCCTACGTCTTCTTCCTGCTCTTTGCAACTCCCCCAGTCTCCATCTCGAACATTCTCGCTATAATGCCACCTTCTAATGCCGTCATTATATACGACTCCATCCCTCTGCAGCCATTAGATTATAAACGATTCCATTCCTCTGCAGCCAATAAAGGGAACGCTGTCCACAGTAATCATATTAATTTCTTATGACATCTCTGCCAGGCATTAAATCTACCAGCGTGCGCACGACACAAATAATCAGTCGATTGTGTTGAGAAATGTTAAGGCGTTCGCACCAGTCGCACCGTGCGTGTCTTCGCTCATTATAAACGCACAATAAAGTGCAACCTGCCCACACATCCGCCTATATTACGAACTGATATTATTACTGTGTCTATTCGGAATAAATCGCCTGCGAAACGGCCTAAATCATATTTCACGCTCCTCAGAGAACGCGGGGGAAATATTACTCTTATGACAAAACCCCAAAAACGAGTGTGTTGATCTATCTTTGCAACTGCCATGCTAGTGGGAAAATATTGCCGTATAGTTATTTTTGAACATGTTAACAAAGGTCTTGATCTAAAAAAAAACAAATGGATAGCCTTATTAAAGAATGGTCAAACTATAGGGGCGTAGCGAGGATGATATTTGTGGTAATGTGGCATTTATATCCTTGTGTGTGTGTGTGTGTGTGTGTGTGTGTGTGTGTGTGTGTGTGTGTGTGTGTGTTGTTGTTGTTGTTTGGTGGGACTCAATGGCTTTTAAAAAGTCAAAAGTTTGGTATTTGGCTCCAAAAGCGCCAAATCTGGCATTTCTGGTACGGTCTAAACCACCAACCTCTCGTCGCCGAAGGAAAAAAAAACAACTCGGGAATCGTGGACTGACAGGATCTCGCGTAAAAATAACAACAAAACACCGTCAGAACAGCAAGTAAGCAATTTTTTTCTCTAGATTAGTGGCCATTTTTTAAAAAGTTTCTTTCCTTATAATATTGCCTTCAGATACATTGCATTGAGGATATGGGAGTGCTGCATCTTTGAGACAGTGTATAGGCTTTCAGATTATCGTCGAAGAAAGCTAGCTAACGTTGACAAAATCGTATTGCCAATGCCTGTAAATGGCTCATGGATGAAATAATAATAAAACGGAGTAATGTTTGAACATTTCAGAAAACATGGAAGCTTAACTGGGTTGTAATAGACAAATAGACAACATGTTGGTAATCTCGGATTCATAGATTACATGGACACTACGCTCCTATAAGTAAGTATGACTTTGGCCATTTTTGAATTACGGTGACGACATGTAGTGGTGTGTGGATGCTCATATTTTTTTACGTTCCCATAACTTGGGCTCGTGAAGTTCTTGCCTTTAATTGTGTGACCATCTGTTTATGAAATGCCATATGGATTACATGGACAGTATGTGAGATCCGACTGCAAAATCATGCCATAAATATTTCTCCAAGGGATCCTTGTCTCCAGCGGCCACAGGCCCTCGGTCTCTTAAGGTGTTTTTCAATACCTGCTGGACTGCATTTACGGGTCGCCGGAGCCATCTTGTACCAGCCAGGACAAAAAAAAAAAGTAAATAGATCAGAAAAATTAAAAACAAGAAAAAAAAAGCCGAAGTTTATCTTGAAGAAAAAAATTGTGTTGGCTACAATAGACAAAGCGTGGGTTTATTTGGAAGTCTCGGAACTACATAATGGGATTTATTATGCAGTCTAATGTTGTAAAGTAAATGAATTCGTTTAAGGTAGCAGACCTGAAAATTGCTTTTAAGCCACGCTGGTTTTATAAGCAAAACAACGTAACAACGAAATAATTTTGACTAAATTAAAAGTAGCGTCATCTTATAAACACCTTACATGTTTATTTCGACATTCTGAGGCTAGAGCTGAATGTCTTTGGATACTCGTTCAATTTTAATGGTGTTGCTGATGGAGCATACGCAATATTCAGTTTATTTCCAACGAAACGTATTTTATATTGACCATTAGAAAAAAGAAAATAAGACATCAGCAAAACTCTAATCACCATAGCCTTCACATGAACGCCCCACATCCACTCCAAGCCCAATCTCAAGAGGCACATTAATTTTATTTTCTCCTCCCCCAACTTCCTCACCTCACCTCCCCACAGCACTCATTCCCCACCCCTTTATTTCTGTTCTTTTTTTTTGTTCCTTTTAGCGATTCAGTTCTCCGATCTCAAGCAAACTGTTATTTCCTCTCTACCGACTAAATTGGGACACTCTTCCCCCCCCCCCCNCCCCCCTTCACCCACCACCCCTCCAAATTGCTGTTGCTGCAATCACCTGATGGAACTGTCCCCATTTTAAGTGTCCCAATGCATCAAACTGAACATTTCATCAGCAATCAAACCGTCGTCTCCTGCCCTTGGATTTTAGCATTTTAACGAAATGAAAACGCACATGTCGCCAGATAAACAATTTTCCCTAGTGATCATCGATACTGACTTTTACCAAAAATAAAAAATCAGATCAAAGCTGTTTACGGCAAATTCAAGTTCCCTTCCTTGAATCTGAAGTGTACAGTTCGAACCACTGTCATGATCAAGAAGCAGTGCAAGGTTTATTAGAGACATACCGAAAAGATCCATGGCACAAGTATAAGTCTACTACTGTCTGTCATCAGCATGCAGGCAATACCTACTACTCCAAAAACAACATGGATTTTCTAGTGGTTTCTCTTCCGTTTTCTCTGTGTGCTGTCTTGCCTTCTAGCTCTCCTGATTGGCTTTCATGAAGCTGATCTTGTCGATAAACCCACTTTTAACTACTTAGGATGTTTCTTTACACATTTCATCGGCTATCTTGGTTCGCTTCAATTCATTTTAGGCAGACATTATTCCTCATTAAAGGGAAGGAAGTGGAATTGAAGCTATATTATTTCACAAGTGCCCATGATATAAATTAAATGCTCGTATTATGGAAGAATATAAAATGTAAGAAATACGTATAATTTTAAATCTCCATGATATTAATAACAGAGTTAAATGGAGCTATTTTGTCACATACAAACATGCACTGCACCCAAATGTCACAAACCAGGCTGAAGGCATTCGCAACGATTTTACAGTTATTGTTGTATTTTTGGAAAGGAGACACATCAAAAGACAAGATTGGCAGTTGTAATTAATTATGGTCTCCTATATTTAAAATCGAGATCCACCTACTTTTCTTAACAACACTTTATCCAATGGGCGTCTTTCTCACTCATGTTTAAGTTTGCCAACAGGGCAGGCGTTCTTGGTCCCCAAAAATTTGGGGAAATGCTAAAAATCTATCGCAGGTTTACTTTTTTCTTTCCGTTTTTTTTCTACCGTCACTAAAAACATTTTTAATCTTCGGGGTCGTTTCATAGAGGGGTCGTGCACCTTAGTGGTCGGTGGGGACAACCCATTGATCAGCTGATTGATTTCAACATTGATTGTCTGTCAAGCCCAGCCACTCGGAGACCGGGGCTGGCGAGGAAATGGCTAGTCAAATATTGGAGCAAAATCTTGATGTGACACAGAAAGAAATACCACGTGATGATGGAAATAGAGCGTGCCAGGGATCTGTGCAGATCCTGGAGGGGCAGTTGGGGAGGGGAGGGAGAGGGTTAATGTTGCCACCTTAGGGATTTCTCCCTATGGTAGGGTAAAATGGCTTTAGGAAAAGCGATTTCCACTACGCAGGGGGAAAGTTTGCTTTCGTGAGATGTGGGGAAAAGATTGTGAAATGCAGAGTTAAATGGGTAAAATGCCTAGTGTCTTTCTATGTTTACAGTATAATCACAGGACTTTTCACATTCATTTTGCTTCAACATTGTACATAGGGAAATTTAGGGAAAAATTACTCTTGCAATAGAGCAAAGGCACAAGACCAAAGTGGCAACATCTGCGGAGGGGTCAGATAAGCAAGAATGAACTAGAGTTTTTATTTTCTTTTTTTAACGAACTGGGGGTGAAGAGGTGTATGGGGCCTACACAAACAGGGAGAAGCGGGGAGAGAGGAAGAATGGATTGCAGCTAGACGACCTGTCATTCTTATTGCTAAAATCAGCTGTCATGGCAGGCTGACCCAAGCATAGCCCTGATATGCGCTGGAAGGCGGCCCTATAGCTTTCTCGGGCACGGGGTCACGCAGGCCCTAATTCCGCCCCTGAATGTGAGGAAGACAGACGAAGAGAGAGAGAGAGAGCTGGAGATGAGGGAGGAGGGAAAGAGTGAAAGCGCGAGAGAGATATATAGGCAGAAGAACAAACAGAAAGAGAGAAGGCGATCTCCCTTTTTCTTAAGTCCACGATGCAGCCAGACAAGACCAAAATAAAAGTAGGTGATAAAACCATGTTTTCACAGGCCACACACGGATCTGTTGAAAGTGTTTATTGAGCCCTTTTCGTCTTGATTAACCACTAAAATATTAATACGGTTGCCAGGCAACCCATATAAACACGTGTTATTGTAATATTGCTCCTAACAAGCTATCCGTTCGCCGTATTAATGCGCGCTTGGTTTTAACCTAATCGTCAGGAGTCATTAAAAAGTAACCTCGCAGAGTAAAGGGATGAAATAATGGTACTTTGATATTCCATCCTCAGGGGAACTAAATCAATTCCCTTCTCTCTCGCAGTTCTTGTCCCCTGTGTAACTACATGTAGCTCTTTCCTTTTGTTTGTGTTAAGCTTCTGTTTATACGTATAGATCTACGCCCTTTTCTTCCAGCTCAGTAGATCTGCCTGTTAGTGACGTGAAACATTTTGTTTAAAGGCCCGCCCGGGGTAGAAAATCAGAAGAGAGGCATGATGGGACACTTCCACGAATTTGGAATTCAATTGCACACTAAACTTCGGAGTGGTTTGTTTTTTTTTCCTGCCAATTTCAGAAGTAAAACATTTCATCCTGGTCAAGAAAAAAAAAAACTGTCTCGCTAGTTCCTCCGAACATTACAGTAAAGATTTTTTTTTTTTTGAAAGTCTATTATTTGTAAAATGAGAGCAAATCCATCTGAGCCGAGAGAGTGTTCCAGGTAATTTGTAAGCGGGGCTTGCCTCACGACGGTAACGATCGGATGGCGCGGCTTTAATAGCTTGTAAGAGGGAAGCAAAACTGTCCTGTCTACAGTGGTTTTCAAATTTTCATTAGGAGTGGTGATAGATTTTCTGTATCAATGCAAAACTGTCCTGTCTACAGTGGTTCTCAAATTCTGATTAAGAGTGGCAGTAGATTTTCTGTATTAGATCAAAGGCCTTTTTTCAGTTCTGTGGCCGTATACATAATCCATACATTAGTTAACGTATTGCGTTAACCACAGTGAACACTACTGATGTTTTGGAAGTTTCTCGTGGTTACCACAGTGCGTAAGGATTATGCATACGGCCACTGGATATTTCTTGATAACGCTATCTCACTATGAAGTTCAGAATCTGTGCGGAACGTCACTGCAGAGCCAAACATGAGAGAATGTATTATTTACAATGTATTACAATCATTCTGCTCTTTAAGAACTAGACCCAGATGTGAATTTCAACACTATACTTTATAATGTGCAATATGATCGTGACACCAGGAAATGTAATTAAGCGAATGCTTACCTCTCACCTCACTGTTCATAAGAGATCCCAATTTAAAAATCAAAATTCTCTGTTATGAAAGTATTTTTCTCTCCCTCTAATGTTCTCATCTATTCTTAATCCCCTCTTTCACCAGCTGTTTCACTCTCTCTCTCTCTCTCTCTCTCTCTTTCTCTCTCTCTCTCTCCTTTCTCTCCCTTCTTTCTCTCTCTTCTTTCTCTCTCCTGTCTCTCTTCTTCCTCTCCCGTCTCTTTTTGTATCTCCCCTCTGTATCTTCCTCCCTTTCTCTCCCCTTCCCTCCTCTGCATCTCCGATACTTGAAAGAGATTTCGTCAGTGAAAATAAAGAAATACATAAAGCAGGCACTTAGACCGGATTCACACATCTTAAACCCTTCTTCCTCTACATAAAAATGTATTCTAAATGCCGCATTCTCTCCGCACACAGCCTCAGTGTGAAACATTATTTCACTGGAAAACAATAAAACATACGAGTGTTCACACCGACAATAGGTCCACTACATTACATTAAAGAATACAAAGCAGTGGCCTTTGACATAATTGTAATGCTAGAAAGCTTTCTCACCTCACAAAAGCACCAAAAATATAACCAAAAAAATGTTTTTCATCACAAAGGAGCCAAGCTCAGAACATAATTCTCACACACTCAGGTGAAAAAAAAAAAAACCGGAGGTATTTGAAAAGAGACTGCAATGAATAAGAAGGAAAATAATGATGAAACCCGAAGTGATAGCGATAAGGACGAATAGAAATAGTGAGGTTTTATGTTCCAACTCGGATCTCTTATGGACTGATATCCCAGAAGCAGGCATGCGCATGGCATTATCACACTCTCAATCAGACCTTTATTCTCAGATATGGACTTTGTTTGTTTGTTTGTTTGTTTGTTTGTTTATTTCTTTGTTTGTTGAATGTCTTTTATGCCTGTAAATGATTTTTGAAAATGTACATCTCTGTTGAGATTGATTTTAGGCACTTTATAAATTAATTAATACTATTACTAAAAAAGTGGACTCGGACGCTCATGGAACAAACTGAGGGCATCCATCAGTGATGCAGCTGTCCTCAGACATTAGCAGCTCGGGTGACCACAGTGCCAGCGTGCCTGCTGACATTAACAGTGATTTCTTCTACTGATACATGTATAGCAACATCTGGTGGGTCGGTAACTCTGGTGTGCTATTCTAGAGCGAAAGCAAACCACCACTTTTATAGGTTCGTCGTTATGATGTATTACTTTGGAAGAAATAAACGTCACTGTTGGGATTGATGGTACAGACACTCAGTGCGAAACTGAAACAAAGTTCTTGAGATTAACTTTGTGTCAGATGTTTTACTTTCGCCCGTCCGTGTGGGATATTTTAAAGGCAAGGACAGCCTAGGGGTCTGTCATCCTTACACGGCCAAAGGTCATCGGGGGAGATAATTGGGGCTAATTTTGTCAGGGGAGCTAATAGTCACGAATGTCATGTCCTCTAGACTGTGAGTGGAGTTGGGAGGGACGGAGGGGATGACAGTGAGTTAGTAAAAAAGAGAGGAAGAGAGAAAGACAAAACAAAAATAGGCAGAGAAATAGAAACCTAGTCAAGGTTGATTGGTATTGATCAGGGTTAATAGAAAGAATGGCTGATCGAGACAGAGAGACGGAGTGATAAAGTGAACGAAAGAGTAAGCCAGAAGGCTGATCGTGGCTGATGATAATCAATTGATAATGAAGGCTGAAAGAGAGAAAGAGGGAGAATGAAGAACAGACTTAATGATGCAAAAGTTTGTAAGACAGCGAGGGCGATGGAATGCGAGAGAGAGAGAGAGAGAGAGAGAGAGAGAGAGAGAGAGAGTGTGTGTGTGTGTGTGTGTGTGTGTGTGTGTGTGTGTGTGTGTGTGTGTGAGAGAGAGAGAGAAAGAGAGAGAGAAAGAGAGATAGAGAGAAAGCAGACGGTAAGGATGAAGTCGGGTCAAGTTTGGCTATAAGTAATCAACAAAGACAGAATGGAAAGAACGGAGTAAACAAGAAACGAAGAGAATGAGTCGCAGGAAGAGAGAGCGAAGAAACAATAATAGTGAGCAAGAGGGCAAAACAAAGGCTTGGACAAGTGGTTGTTGTCAACAGATACTTTAAAGCAAACAAAAATAAAAGCGTTGAATAGAGAAACAGATCTTGCTGCCATTCAAAATGAGACTTATGTCGTTTTTCGGCTCAATAAAGTTACTGGTATGGCACGAGAGCTTAATGTGTCTACTTTCATTTGGTGAAAGAGAAGAAACTGACCTAGCATTATTCTGGCACAAATCGCAAGAGAGGACCAGTGTTATGCTATATTACGCATCTAATATGCTTAACAAAACTCAGTTTTTGTCCACAGTTGCCGACAATTGGCCCATGAAATCAACGCTTTTGTGTATAGAAATGAGTTTACTCTCGATTTCTGCAGCAAACAAAAATCTGAGATTAGATGGCTTTATCCCCCACCCCCCTCCCATCAAAGCCTGACATCTCAGTTCCTAGTGAAGCGATATAAGCCTCATTTTGACAGCTTACAAAACATTAGAGAGAAGGACAAGACGGACAAAAATGCGAATGCTTGAGTGGGTGTGAGAGAATGAGAAAGAAAAAAAAACAACAACAGAATGAATAGTCCGGTCACGATTGATCGTAATCGATAGACAATAATGGAAGAGAGAAAGAACGGGAGAGAAGAGATAGAGAGAAAGAAAAGTGGAAGGGAGACTGGAAAGCACATCACACATGGAGACATGGAGGTAAAAAAAGGAGATGGCTGATGGGAAAGTGAACGAAAGAGAAAGTGAGGAAGATGATTGTTACAGATGCTTGGAGGTGGTTAAGGCTATCAAGAAAAATGAATCTTCTTCCCACCTCCCCCTCCTCCTCCTCCTCCTCCTCCTCCTCCTTCTCTCCCCTCTCAATCCTTTCCTGGCCTATCATTCCATTCCTCTCTAGTGCCCATCCAAATAAATTTCCATTTTCCTCCAAACTCTTTTCGATTCTTCCTCCCCCAACTCACCTCCACCCCCTAACAACCCCCTCCCTCTCTCCCTCTCTCTCTATCTCTCTCTCTCTCGGATCTATAGAGGGCAGTATGGGTGTCACCTAGAGGCCAAATTGATTTAGCGAATGATTGATGACAATCAACTGGAACATCCAGACTTGGGCTATCTTCTGGCACCTCTCTCTCTCTCTCTCTCTCTCTCTCTCTCTCTTTCTCCTGCCCACACAATCTTTCTCTCATTCCTTCGTTCTAATCGTCCATGTCTTCTTTACCAGTGTGTGTGTGTGTGTGTGTGTGTGTGTGTGTGTGTGTGTGTGTGCTTGAGCGAGATCTAACTATTTCAGAGCATCCGCAATGTTCTCATATTAATTAATCTCTCATTCACTCTTCTTCTTTTTTTTTTTTTTGTTTCTTCCATTCTGTATGGCTCATTCACTTCCGTCTCTCTTGCCTGTCTTCTCTTCTTTATTTTCAAGTTTTTTTCCTTGGTCTCTCTCTCGTATCTTTCTCTGTGTTCGTTTTCTCGTTTTCTTTCTCGCTTAGTGCTTCGTTACTATTATCTCTCTCTCTCTCTCTCTCTTTCTCTCTCTCTCTCTCTCTCTCTCTTTATAACCTCCTCTTCACCATCTCATTTTCTCCCTTCTTCTGTCAATTTCATATTTTATTCTCCTCTTGGCAAATTCTCTCTCGTTTCTCTCCATATTCTCTTTCAGCTTCCGTCCTCTCTCCATCTCTTTCGCTCCTCCCTCTCTTTCCATCTCCTTCCCCAGTCTCGCCATCCATCCCCACACTCTCCCCATCCCTATCTCACTTCTTCTGCCGGTTCCAGACCCAGAGGAGAGTGAGAGAGAAAGACGATCCGCCCAGATATTTTTATACCGTGTCATTAGCAAGTCCAAAAACAGACCTCCCCGTGAAGGTTTCTATAAGCCCACGGGCATTTAAGACAACAATAACACCAGCCTACTCTCGCTAACACATTCACAAAAACAATAGCAAAGTCGCTTTCACCCGATCACTATCGAAACCGTGGGTTTTTGTTGGTTTTTTTTTTAAACTCTTCCATGACGCAAATGCGAAGATTTCGTCCAGATTGCGTTTTATAAAGCCGAAAAACAACAGTGGCGCATAAAATAACTGTAATCACGTTCCGGCAGATTTTAAAGACAAGATATGCGTTTTAAAAGCCGGGAATTCTGTCGGTTCCTGTAATTAAACAAGAAATTTTTCCCAACAAAAATATTGTCATCGGGCATTCATTTTCTCTCGCCCTTTGTAAACCGCGCTAGTTAGATTAGAAGAGCGCAGATATTTTGGGAAGATTTAGCAGACAAAAAGGGGTAACGGCCTCACGGCGTGCTGCTTGGCAATTGTTCCGCTCTTTGCTTTGTTTGTACAACACAGAGCGCAACGGATCTATGTCCTTTGTCACATTCAGCATAATTTCTCCCAATATTGTTTTTTGGAACAAAGCGCTTCCGTTCGAAGACGAAAACGGAGCTAGATCACTTGCTGATAGCGTATCTGATAAAGCTTCATTGATATTAGAGAGTTTCTGTTTTTTTTGCCGTTGATATTTTCAAGTATGGATAGCTTACGGAACTTTATGGTAGGCATGCGCCATGGCACTTCCGGATGTAACGATTATACTGCACGTTACAAAGTAGAATTGGATGTGAAAGCCACATCTAGTTCATAACCTCTGTTTGTAAAAGATCCATAACTTAAAATAAAAGCTCTCTGATACCTGTACGTGATATCACGCGAAAAAGCTATGATTTGAGAGTAGATATAGTCTAAATATGGTAAAAACATACTGACTCCGTGATGAAAATAACAGGTAAGAAAAGAAGAGTTATTATCCAGTCGAGGAAAACGTTCCTTGCTACACACCACATACACTGTATACACCATTTTAACATCTATAATGACTACACGTACACTGAACCATCTTTCTGTTGTTTTTTTTTTAAGTCACTTTCTCTTGGCGAACTTTCATAATATGAAGATTTATCTGAAAGTGGAAATTTCCAGTTAAATTTTCATGTATTCAAATATTATTACTGGCGTATTCTCTCAATAAGACATTAACTTGAAGATCTTATCGCATTTACAAAAAGAACAAAAAGGTTTGGTATAAGAGGTCCTCACACGTACACGTTCACCATTCAGAACAGCACCAAGAATACCGAGGCATAGTATGTGATCAGGATAGCCGAAAATTGCACAGTGACGTCACTAGAAGAACGAGCACAGGAACACTTCGCTGGATCCTTGATCGGGAGGCTGAGGGTGTATGGGTTTGTCCCGAGTGCAAGACGTCAGTGCCCCCCCCCCCCCAAAANAAAAAAAACACCACCCCAATAAGCAGGTAATCCAATTTCGGGGTAAAGGCATATGTAACTTTTTCAACAGTTTTGTTTATTGGACGGGTAAGTTCTAATCATACAAATGCATGACGCGTATCCCCAAGACAATGGTAAATAGCCTCAGGCCAGCTGAATAAAAAATGAAGCGTATCTATTTGACAAATTAGTACATCAAAATGCGTCAGGTTTTTCCTCACTTCACAGAATGAGTAGTCACAGGGTCCATGGAGAATTGTAAATGACTGGGAACGAAATCAGATTATTGCCAAATGCATTTCAGACGTGCATTTCGGACAGAAGATACGCCATGAGATATGCCCCATTCACCACAGTGAACATCCCAGATAAGGTGGATTTCCCTGGACGCTACAACATGGTCTATAGGTCTAGTCTACTCACGTGACAGGTGCTCCCAGGACGTGCTGGCTGTGACGTCATTGACAAAGTAATCCAAAATGAGAAAGCAAACCGGAAGTAGCAGCGACTTTGCGCATGTCCGTGACGATCCGCCGGTGTCCATCTTGGCTGCCGTAACAGTGAGATCTGGTATCACTTCCTGTTTACAGACTTGACCTGTAGGCAGAGATCGGGAAAAAAAATTAATGGGGTGACAGTTAAAAGTTCAAAGTACCCCCAGGGTAAGGAAGAAAATAATCACATCGCAAAATCCTCTTTTTTTTTTTCAGGAGTAGAAAAAACTGATTATCTTTTGAATTTCTTGTCAAAGGAAGATGTGCTTTGAGGTGAAATACATAAAAACCACCCATCAGCTGCATTTTGCCATTTCCAGTGTAAGCTGAATAGCTTGTAAAGATTTTCGGGTAGTATAGTACGATAGTATTATAAGCAAACCTTTGAGGTTTGACTTATCTTATTGGAAATAACATGTCTGTTATCGTCATTCCCAAAACAATAGTATTGAACTGCAATAGGCTTAAATGCAAAGTATCATATTGTCCCTGAGGATATTTTAAATACGAACTTTTGGCGAAGTTAGGTACATGTTTTACTTACTTTTTCCGGTTACTGTCATGTCGTTTTGAGTTTGATCCAAAATACGCAGCCAACAGACTCGTTACATTATGTTTTAGTTCTAAAACATCCTGTTGTCATTTACGATAGTTTGATACCTTACCCTTGATCGATTCAATATTTATAAATTAAGATAAAAATGATTTACCTCTGTCTCTATATCATCTATGGCCTCCTTCACCTGACACGCTTTTAATGTCTTACGACTAAAAGACTTATCCTAGCCAAAACTGTTTCTATGAAAACTGAATCGTTCTGTATGAAAAAAGCTCTGCGATTCAACAAAATTCTTGCTTAATTTCTGTCAGAATATCAAGGGCATTAGCATTACACACACACACACAATTAAGTTGAGATAGGTGTATTTGTATACAAATCACAAATATGCTAAAATGTGATTTTGGAGGTAAACCCTTTGTCAGACGACATTAGTCTTTGTCGTACCTGTTTCACCATTGTATGGTTGATTTCTTCCTCACTCCGCCTTCTCTCCCGCTACCCCCCCCCCCTCC
>JAWQUT010000654.1:270508-284453 GCA_033807755.1 Ellobium chinense
CACCCCCTACTCACCCTTTTGGGCAGTCAGTAACCGCCAGGAACACACAAGCTGCGGTGCCGGGCCCATAATAAGAAAGTGCCACTCAAGGCGGGGTGCGCAAGGAAACGGCGCTGACAGCTCCCTTGATCAAATCAATGGGGACCGCTATGAATGCAGTGACCGCTTCCTAAACCGTCACGACCGCGCTAGCATGCTGATGACGGACACACGGCACAAGGAGGACCCGGGACAAGGAAAGTGACGTTGTATGTATATTGTGGGAAGGGAAAGGGGGGGGGCGGCTGTTGTTACTAATGTTAGAGTACGAGAAACAGTGGTTATGATATACATTTGGACTTGGGAAAGAGGATGGAGGAAATTCGAGATTATGGGGTTACAATGTCACAGTGTCGAGGCCAGTTAATAGATGGGCTCAGTGGTTCCTTTTGGGTCAGAGAAAAGCAACAAAACTCCACAGCCCGCTACATGGTCTTATAATAATAATAATAATAAAGCTACGAGACCTAGTTCAGGTAACGCTTATGCATTCTATTATAAAATCATCTACATCTGCGAAATATGGCATGCCACTATTTTCGCTGATGCCAAAATACTTTCAAAGTTTGTTTGATTGTTTGTTTGTATACAAAGACTTTATATTGGAAAGAAAAACATCTTCACTGTTAACGAGGAAATTCCTCGATTCGTATAATCGCGTATCAGATGTTTTGAATTAATTCAAGCAGACGTTGCGTTGTTCACGTGTTCAAAGTTCAGGGTCAAAGGTCGTGACGCGCTTTGTTGCTTTTTTTTAGTTGTAGGCCTATGCTCCATTCGGAAATTAGCTGTTCAGGCATGCAAGCCTATTCGAAGAATGGATGTTTTCACTAGTATATTATTATGTAATTATAATAGTAGTACTTTTTGATATTGTAAGCAAGATTGACTATCAGGGACCATGGGCAGCATAAAAGCTGTACTTTATAGCAACACTGCGAAAATGACAGACTATAGTTTTTCATCTGAAAATTACCTGGAGTACTGAGTTCCATTTCGCGGTAACATAATCCCTCTTTTATCCTCTTTTGTTCGGCAAAATCGAATCGCACCATTTTGAGGTGCAAGGAGATTACGCATTGTTATTTGCCTTGTAAATGTTTTCTTTTGTCAATAAATGCACTAAATAGAACATACCGGTCCTGGAGATTAAAGTCAACAATATATTGAATCTCAGACGAATGGAATAGTTTCTAGGGTCTCTAACTGGCTTTAAAAAATCACACACACACACACTGGAAAGATAAATCCCTACCTAGTGCCAAAGTTAATTGTAATACACCTCCGTACGAAATTAACATTAGAATTTTATCAATGCACTTTTATATAGAGCATAAAAATCCGAAATGTTACTCTGTATTCTTTACATTCCTTTCTGTTTTAGAAAATGTTTCAATTAAATCGGAATTATTTTCGGCGTTTTCTCCTCCTCCTTCTTTTTCTTCTTTTTTTTTTTCTTCTTGTTCTTCTTCCTTTGAAATTCTGTTAACAATTTTTTTTCACATTGGGACACCGATTTCGACCACACGATGCTGTTCACGAAATTGTTTTATCAAAACTCTGCTGCATGTAGTATGACGTCGAAGTCGTGCCGTGGCGTGGTGGATTTAGTGGAATCAGCTTCGTCTGATTAACACTGCATAAGTGACAACAAATGGACGTGCAGTGACGTGCTGGACCCAGTGGACTCGGGTCCTTATACAACTGTTCTTAAGCCGGGATTGGACAAAACGTTACGAAACAAAATATTCTTAAACAATGTAATTAAACGCATTCATGCCCACTTTTTATGATTCCTCTCTCTCTCTCTTGTGTGTGTGTGTGTGTGTGTGTGTGTGTGTGCGTGTGCGTGTGTGTGTGTGTGTGTGTGTGTGTGTGTGTGTGTGTGTGTGTGTGTGTGCGCGCGCACTCATGTGCGTGCGTGTGTGGTTGTCTGTGTCCATACTGATGCTGTCAAGATCATGTGTGTGTGATGTGTCAAAGTTAAAAATAATCCTGAGAACTGTTGGGCCTAAGTTCATTAAGAATAAGATGGCATATCGACATAATGAATGGCATCATAAGAGGTCAGGGCGACCCGAACAAAGTGAAAGAACAGGGGTGCGCTGCCCTCAGGGTTCCGAATCTTTGTACATCACGCTTTGCATTCTTAAACATCCTTCTCAACTTCTGTTTTCTGTGTAGCCACAGGATATTCCGCTATGACCAAGATTTTTCTAATTCCCTCATTCATGACACCCATTAATCTTATCAGAAATGCCGTTTAAATTGCAAAGTTGATACTTCATTATCGAGCGAAAGTCTGCGTAATGAAAATGTGCCCAAAATAGGCGAAGGTCACAATTAACAACGGTTGTTCTGCACACAAAATTGGCCACATAGTTGTGTTTTTTTTTCTGTTGATAACAGACCTCAGACTTGAATTTCATTGTACAAAATCTGGAAGGGATGCAGGAAACGCCCCCTATATGCCCAAGTAAGAAATTCTAAGCATTACAAGTTTTAATACTGAGTAACATCCTGCCTTATATACAGTGTGCGTGTGTATGCACATAGTTATTGTTTGTGACATCTGTTGGATATGCAGTGTGTTCAGGAATGTGTAACCCAGTCTTCACTCTATTCAAAGGAAATATTTTATGTTCACTGTATCACGAATGAATCCGATAAATATTATAATATCTTTGAGTGTATCCAGTAGTAGTTACTCTTAGACATGATGTAAATTACATGGTAAAAACAGTAAAGATTATGTTTTCAGTACATTTTCTCATTAATTTTATTCACTTTCCAGTGTAATACAAATATCTTTCATTCTGAAACTTTGAGTGCTTGACTTTGTACTTCAGTGTCTTTCTCCAGATCCTGCCATCGCCCGATTCACCCCATTTCAACCCTCCCTCCTTACCCCACCCCTCTCCCCAAAATCAAAATTCATTGAACACACACCGATACATCCTCTGCCACTCATTTCCTGTACAAAATTTAAGATTTGAGAAAAATCTAAAATCCCGCTAAGAATTTACAAATCCCTTGCTCAAATTTATCACAGCAGGGGAGTGTCGCTCCCATCTCATGTGACCTGAAGAAGATGCTAATACTTTGTGATAACTTACAGTCATATACAAATCCAAAATCATAAAGATTAAAAAAAAGAGAAAACAAAAAGTGGCATCAGTTCTGAAATGATTATACAACTTAAGGACATACAGTTTGTTCACCTTAAATTTGTAGACTAGACATTTCTATACAGTCACTGTGTAACGTATTAGTCTTTGTTTTCAGAATTAAAACTGAACTTACATTTTTAAAGAAAATTTAGTCACGTCCTTCATCAGTGCGTCCCTTTGAGATCAAAAGATCGCTCCACTTCCTATAAAACATTTTTTTAAAATGTCTAACGAAACTAAACACGGAATGAAACCTTCTGTTACTTCGTTTCAGTTAAATCTTGATGCCAGAAGTGGAATATCAGGCTGATGACTGTGATGTTGGAAGTCATGCAAATTTGCGTGGGGTTAAGTTGGATTAGCGATACATAAAGATAAATTACGCTTATCATGAGCAAAACAAATAAAATAACTATTATGCAAATGTTGATAATAAATTATTATGGAAATAACTCTTTTTTACAATTATTATGGTTTGCATGTGAAACGGAAATCCATTCAAGATCAATCAGAATTAACTGAAATAACGCCTCACAAAACAACAAACACAAAATTACTTATTTATTGGTATTTGTTTGGCTCATCTAAATAAAAGTGCAAGGCTAAGGCACAGTGTAGTATTATAAATCCTTCTTTAACCCTTCCAAGCTTTCGTTACTGGCTTTTGGAGGCCTGCATGAGCAGTTGGGTTATCCACACCTTCTGTTTTACAATGTACGATGTGGTATTCCTGGAATGCCTCGGAGGAAGTCTCCATTAATCGCTAGACCACATGCAGATGAGGAATATGGGTCCTTATCTAACCAATAAAATTAATAGCTACCATCCAGCTTCACAATGATGAGAATGGATGATTTAGGTACCTACGAAAGCTCCAGGGGGGCAAAAAGACTGTTTATGTTTCAGCTCATGTGAAGTAAAACAAATGATTTAAATGTGTAGGTAGGGACAACTTTGTAGAATACACGAAGTTTTTTATGTGTTTCGGGATTCCATGTTGTGGAGCTTTTAAAATGAAAAACAAATAAAATGTTCCCACGAATCGAAATCCTTGGAAGGTTTAGACTTAAAGGGTAATTACAGACTGTTTAAAACAGCATCTAGGAAGTACAGTAGCAAAGAAAAAAATTGTAGTTCACGGATTTTTGTACACGTTTCGCACTGGGTTATGATTAGACTATGTGCCAAATTCATATACATTGCCGTTCTCGTCGCAAAAAAAAAAAGGTAAATCGAATTTATCATTTACAATCAACTAGTAAATGAACTAACAACATTAAAAGAACCACGGGTCTTCGGCACTGTTTATTCCATGTACTTTCTAACTACCCACCTTGGCCTGGTCTGGGGACCCTGTGTTCAAGAGAAACCGTAGAGTTTCATCCGAAAGTCACTGAGGAAATTACATGAACTCTTAAAAGTGGAAGCAATTTTCTGGCCGTCGCGACCAACTACATAATTATCTAGGTCTAGACTAGAGTCCGGCTTTCCCCAGGCAATGACTCCTACTCCTTTTAACCCAGGTTTAAACACCAAACATTGCTGTGACTATTAATGTTCCTCTTCAAGTCAGCAGACTCTTTAATCTTCACAAGAGTGATGATGTTGATAATCATGTAGCGACTGAACCTTAATAAGATTATCACGTTGATAATGACTTTGGCGGTTAAATGTCTACAGTACAAGTGTGACAACAAAAATTCAGTCTTACTGTTATCGTGAAGATCTACATACACTTTGAGATTGTTGAAAATAATCATCGTTATTCAAAGCTAACAAATAGAAATATCATTAGGCTACTATTATCGTTATTAAATAAATCATTTTTATAAACTCTCTGAACTATAAAAAAATTATGTATCAAGGGTATATCAGCATTACTCAATCATTCACGCCCTTTGAGCATGATCCTGAGGCCATCGCAAAACAGGAGTATTTGTTCTGGCCGGCTGATTCGGAAAGTTGAGTGAGTACTGCAGTTAAAGAGCATTCCTGTAAACGGATTGTCAAAGAGAAGGTCGTCTGAACATTTATGAATGTCATTGTAGATTATTAATTATCTTTCCCTGGTCGCTTTATAATCAAATTGACGTTTGAGGATTAGAACCCACACGGGAGGTCTACAAAACAAGGAGTAAAAAGTAATAAGGCAACTCAAAGCAATGCTAATAATTATAACAGCAACAAACTGCCAAAGCCATAGGCGATGGTAAAAAAAGTCAAATCAGCGATTAAGATGGGAAGATTGTAGAAGTTCAAACAATAATATATGCATGTACTTCTTTTTTTGTTTTTTTGTAATTCTCTAATAGATTGACAGGTCATAAATTGTTTCATAGAAATTGAAATACTCTATTTGATTTGGCTATGATGTGACTGCTGTAATATGTTATATCTTGTGTCAAGAATCACCTGAGCTCTGCAGAACCTGCTTTAAATCATTACATTTTTGTGAAGTGTTTGTCTTTGCTTTAACGCCAGTGTAAGCTGGGTTCTTTTAAGGTAACTGAGTCAAGTTTAAAATTAACATACATCATTGATTTATTTAAATTTGCGTCTGAAACATCGAGTCATTGATAACCACCAAGGGGAAACTGGAATTAAAAAAGTGATTTTCCAAAACTCAGTAAATGCACTTTCGTTGAAAAATTAGATGGTGGTGTCTTCATACACCCATCTCTGTATTAATTCATTTAAAACTTAGTTGAGCTCAAAATCTGCACGCCTTCAATCTTACGTCATTTAACAGTAGTAATTAAAACTGAATGTGTGAAGAGCAATTACCTTGACGTTACTTCCCTTTATTTCAAAAACATTCAGAGACCACATACCTAGTTTTGGAAAAAACGCTCTTCAATTATCCACAAACGATACAGCTACTGACGGGATAAAGAGCTTAAGAACTCTAATCCCTGACGTTACATTTCACCGTATTTTATGCCCCTGATTTATATTTTCGGCTCACACAATCTTTTAATCGCCCCCATTTATAGTCGGCAGAATGCGGCGGACCATGTTGACCTACTTTTATTTTATCGCTGTTTTGATTTCACTCTGATCAAAGACGCGGTGCCATTTTGTCGTGTTTTGGGTTGCCTGGTTAGCTGCTATCACTCTCTTGTAGGCCTGCGTCTCTAGGAAACAAGGTGTCCATGTGAACGAAGACATTCATCGTTACTGAAAATCTTCACTATTTTAGCCTTTTTCTTATTTCTAATAGTCCAGAATAAATTTGGATTGGCAAAAGTGTTTAACAGGGGGTAAACCGGGTGCTTTCACGTCACTAATTTATAATAATAATTAACATGATAATAAATTATTGACTTTCCTTGACGATTTTAAGTACATGTGTAGAAAAATAAAGTGTGTATTGACTGCCAGACGTCATTTACTCACATAAGAGGTTCGGAACTGTAAGATCTTGTTTATTTACACTCAAACCACGCTTTTTGCTGAAAAACACTCCAAAGATAAATCCGGAGAAAATGTATCACTGACGCACAATATCAAAATAACAAAAATATCAAGTCATAATAACATCACGTATAGAAATAAAGTGTAGCTATAAGAATACAAAATCGGATGTAGACCCATAGCAACATTAATTTTTTTTTTTTTTAAATATAATGTCAGTAACGTCACCACCAACAACGACAACAACAACAACAACGTTGACGACGACGACAACAACAAGAACAAAAATATTTATATCTATCTTATTCTACTGCTTCAGACTAGTATAACTGATATTGATTCGTAGATTACTTGTAATGTCATATGTTCCAGCCTTATGAATTCCGCAAATTTAAATGTCTTTGATAAAATTTCTGGAAATAGCATCTTCGTTATGTGGCAAAAGTGTCACATCAAACTATAATAATAATAATGATAATAATAATAATAATAATATAATGTTCATTTATATAGCGTCAAATCCCCACTTCGTGGACCCTGGGCGCTTCCCAGAAGCCATTCCATCTCTATGACTAACTTAATGCAGCAACTCGCAAACAGAAGAATAGATTATTCAATAGCATTTTAGTTACTCGAACTAATTGGTAGTAGATGATTCATCTAGTTTGTAACGTTCAATATGAAAGAAACATGACGTGGAGATATGCGCATGCCCATTTCTGCCATAACAGTCGTCACGGGATCCAAATCTGAAAATAAAAGCTCCCTAATGATAAAATATTTCTGTTGTTACGTTACCACTAGTAGTGCCTGGAATTTCCTGAATTTTATGAGAGCCACAAGCTGCGAGTCGCACTGTACTGTACATGCCCGTATAAAATCCCACTGGATGTGTTGCACTGACACTCTTTGTTCTAGCATCATTAGTGACACCCAGGACCGTAACTACCTTGTCCCGGCTGCCCTCTCTGATAAACCATCCCTTGAGAGATGCCCACCTTCATCATTTCTTCTCTCTTCTTTTTTGTTTTCTTCCTTCATTCAATTTTTCTTCTCCTTCTTTTAGGCTCTCCCGCCCCCCAGACCAACGCCCCTGGCTTACCCCGCTTTACATGGGCTGCCTCAGGGCAAGTTACGGAGCTGGTGACACCCACATTTATGCTGATACTATCGTCCATTTCAGATTCCATGTTCCCCCTCCCCCCCACCNCTCTCTCTCTCTCTCTCTCTCTCTCTCTCTCTCTCCCTCTCCTCCCCCGGCTCCACCCCACCCGTCATTGTTCAGGTGTCACACTGTCGATCTGTATACAAGGAATTAGGGTCACTATGCGGTCATCTTTTGTTGTATGGGAAACTGACCGTGGTGGGAGAAAATCGAAGTGTCCTGCCAGTGGTATTCAGCAGGTTATAAAATTAATCTGATGATTGCAGCTCACTCCATATTATTCTGTTGTTGTTGCCCGTGCACCGGTAAGTTTGTTTGTGCTCAATGAACTGAGAAACCATCGATTACGATTGGATGCAATACCCCACTATACGCCTACATCCAAATTTTGCAGGAGAAGCAAAAACAAAAACAAAAACAAAAACGAAAAAACTGATTTTGAAACTTCTTAAAATTGTACTTAGCAAGCGATTCTTTGAACGTAAGATCTACACGTGAAAGCAAAATAGTTTCGTGGGCAGTAGTAAGTTTGTGCTCAACGAACTGAGAAATGCAGGGCTGGGTGCGATTCACCAGTAAAGGCCCACACATTTTTGCAGAAGCAAAAACAAACAAACAAACAAAACAAAATTTGGGTTTGAAAGTTCGTAAAATTGCACATAAATGATTTTTTGGAAGTAGGCTCAACAGGTGAGTGAAAGGTGGTCACCCGTGCAGTAGTGAGTTTGTTTTCTGCTCAATGAACCGTGAAATCATTGCTTACATGCGATTCTCCAATAAAACGCCAACATCCAGATTTTGCAAGAGAAGGAGACGACAAGTTTGAAAAAAAAAGGCTGATTTTAAAAATTCGTAAAATTGCTCTTAAATTCAGCCTTCTTTGAATGCCATATCTACAGGTGAATGCAAAGTAGTTACCTGTGCATTGGTAAGTTTGTTTGTGTTCAATGAACCGGAGAAATCAAGGACTGGGTGCAATACCCAAATAAACCGCAAGCATCCAAATTTTGCAGGAAAAGCAAACAAACAACAACAAAAAGTCTGATTTTGAAAATGCGTAAAATGGCACTTAGCAATTCATTTTTTGGGAATAATATCTACAAGTGAAAGTAATGTACTGTAATAACTAATTCACACAGCGCATAAATTCAATTCAAAAGTGCTCTAAGGCGCTGCATAATTACTTAGGAAAATGTACATAGAATGCATCAAAACTGATATTCAAAAATACAGTATAACTGTAACTAAAATATACGCATGGACGCATACACACACACGCTTTAACACATGAACTCGCCCACATGTTGATGTGATTACAATCTTTACTGTCATTGTCACTGTCGCTAAACAGGAGCCTGGGTACTGTACAAAAGAGTTCAGTCTGCTGAGTTAGACTTACATAACTGCAGTCAGAAACTAGCGTTTCATTTGTCACGGACATTGCTTAAAACAAAAGTCCGAAACTAGCTCATGTCAGGAAAGAGCAAGTAGCTTTTGTGTTAATGACATTTTGTGAGGTACCTGAACAATTGCGAGTAATATTCCGATATGTGCTCCTATCGGGGAAATACATAAAATCTTATTTCGCAGCTTCCTATGGTACCAAGAACGTCTTTCCTAGCAGATAGAGGTCTGAGGTTTTAATACGAATAGGCGTGACACTATTGACCGTCCAAAAGCCTCAAACCCCGAATTCCAGTCGTCGTGGCATTTATAGGGGTACTGCATCCGAAAGACGAAATAGCATGCGCACTTTATAGCTTCTCAGTAGTCAAGAGTTATAGAAGGCCCTTTCGATCTGAGATGGTAGGCACCAGTGTGCACAACAAAAATTAATTATGTCGGACTCATTACTACCAATCTCAAATTTGTGTTAAATTAATCACAGAAACTTAGAAACTGTTCTCCTAGATCAATTACACAGCTGTCAGGAGATTTCCTTTGAGTATGTAAGGACTTCATGTTCAGTGTTTACCTTGCACCTCGCGCTGACCAACAGAGCACAGCGATGTGTCGGCAACAAGTAATAAAAGTGATGATGATAATGATAGTAGTAATAAAAATAATAATGGTAAATAATAATAATAAAAGTGATTAGTTGTTGTTGTTATTATTATTATTATTATTGTCATTATTACTATTAATATAATAATAATAATAATTATTATTATTATCTCCTTCATCTGCCAAAGTGAAGAATCTCTCGACTTAGGCAATACACAAAAATATTTAATTCCAATTTCCAAATTTTCGAACTTTTAATCCTTCATCAGAAACGCAACATAATCATGATACAGAAAGAATAAGGAAATAATATCACAATGACAATAAAGTTCGCTCCTTCACATCCCATCTCTCCTCTTTTTAGTNAGATCAAATACACAGCTGTGAGGAGATTTCCTGTGAGTATGTGTAAGGACTTCATGTTCAGTTTTTACCTTGCACCTCGTGCTGACCAGCAGAACACAGCGATGTGCCGGCAACTAGTAATAATAGTGATGATGATAATGATAGTAGTAATAAAAATAATAATAGTAAATAATAATAATAAAAGTGATTAGTTATTATTATTTTTTTATCATCATTACTATTAATATAATAATTATTATTATTATTATTATTATTATTATCTCTTTCATTTGCCAAAGTGAAGAATCTCTCGACCTAGGCAATACATAAAAATATTTAATTCCTATTTTCCAAATTTTCGAACTTTTAATCCTTCATCAGAAACGCAACATAATCATGATACGGAAAGAATAAGGAAATAATATCACAATGACAATCAAGTCCGCTCTCTCACATCCCATCTCTCCTCTTTTTAGTTTTTACTTTACCCCCCTCTTCCACCCATGCCCCTACTCTCATGCACTCGTGCTCACTTCCCACTAAGCCCCTTGTCCATAATACATTTCGAGAGTAGCCCTCAACAGTGGCTCGGATTCCCATCAAGTAGGCATATCGCCCCATGCCAGTGGACAAGGGTTATCGAATTCTCTTGTAAGAGGCCTGCAATGAGTAGGAGGAGAAGAGGCTCCCATTGTACAACTAGAGTACTAGCGGTTCCACCAGTGGGGGTTACCATTCAAAGGCTTTAAAGCTGCACTATCCGATCGTTACCGATGGGCAGGCAAGGGCTGTCTACAAATGGCCGCACGTGGACAGTGCTTTGGCTCAAATGGATTTGCTTTAACTTCATTTTATATCAATTTTTTTTACCGAAAACGTTCAGACGGACAGTATACAAAAAAATTTGCAAAGACTCTATGCAGTATGATGATGTTTCACTCGTGAAATTTGGAAAAAATAAATAGTGGTTCGTTTTATATCGCGCAATTGAATTTAAATTAATCAGCCTTGGAAAAACAGATATATGCCTATGTCTTGACAATTCGACGTGTTTCAAATTTGAATTTTTGTATTTCACGACAGTGTTTTACTTATTTCACTGCCTTCATTATGGTTTACTGTTTAAATCATCTCAATGTTATTCACTGGCGATTATGTTCTTCTTTGTATTATGACGAGGGTGATTATGATGATAATGATAATCAAAAACGATGACGATGAAAACAGGATAACTGAAAGGTTTAGGGCCGAACATTTTTTTATCGCAGTGTACACTCCACCCACATCAAAATCCGACAGTAATATACTTCAAGAGGCCTCATTTCCTGCTGTTATCAAATAATTATAATAATAATAACTGATTTATATCTAAACCAGCAGTGATAAGATAAGATAAGATATGATAAGATAAGATAAGATAAGATAAGATGAGATGAGATGAGATGAGACGAAATAAGATGAGATAAGATAAGATAAGATAAGATAAGATAAGATAAGATAAGATAAGATAAGATAAAACTTTAATATCCACGAGGGAAATTCCGTTCACAGTTGATACACATTCAACAATAAATTACATTTCATTTTCAACATGAAATTTCATTTCAGGTCATACACATTACCTGACCACACACGCAGCCACACCTTCACACGTACCCACACAAACGTTGACACATACCAGAGTGAAATATATAACGATATAACGATGATTCCACAGATAATTACTATTATATGGGCAAGTTCAGTTGTGAATACTCTTTGTAAAAAGCAGTTATGTAAACTAAATAAAAGTGGAATAAATCCTCATTAAATTGCTAACTTTAACTTTAACCCAGCTCGCAGCAACTGACATTTTTGTTTGATAATGTAGTCCTTATTTTAATCTCTCAGCTATTTTTATGCTGACTTTAAACAGATTTTACCACTTTGATAATAATATTGATAATAATATATAATAATACTAATGACAGTACTAACAATGAAATTAAGTAATTATTAAAGTAATAATAATAATCACTATCATAATAATATGATAATACTAATAATAATGTTAATAACGATGGTAACAATAATAATAATAATAATAACATTTAGTGACTTCAAAACGATTTCTAAATAACGGACATCTCCATTAGTAGAGTCAAAGACAGAGACATCACTTTAGTGGAACTCATTGCATGCGTGTGGAAATCATAAGAAGATCGTACAATTGATAACACTGTTGTGTTTAAATTCTATAAAATACTAAGAATATGATTGCTGCTGAGTTCCTATATGAAATAGGATTAAGCATGCCAGAGCTAATCAATTTTGAATTCATCACTAAACATAAACTTTCAATAGTGCATTAGCCCTTATGAAAGATTTTTTTTTAAAATGTGCATAGAAATTATTTCTGAATGTTGTTTCCTTGTTATTCCAGCTGCTAAGAAACACATGAGTTAATTTTGGAACGAAGAAAAATATGGTGTAATAGAAAAGTATTTCCTACACAACTTAATTAGCAGATTTAAGGTTCAGATGTACTGCTATCAAAAGTATTAACATTGCTAAAGCATGCAATAATATACACAAACATGATCGGCATAAAATTCAGGAGCGCATTGTGAAGATACAGACCGTTTGTAGATGGAAGCATTCCGTTATTATGCTGCTTCTTTAACATCCTTTTTTTAAACAACTGATGTAAGTCTGGCACTTACCACTTTTCACAGACTATAGTATACCCCTAATTTGCGATTAGATATGAAGACTCATCAGCGTAAACGGTTATAAAAAGTTTTATTATTGCAATTTCCAACACAAAAAAAAAATATCTAAAAATGTATGACAGTCCTCACGCATATGAGCAAAACTGTCCTCAAAATAGTGTGACAGCGTTTAAATTTACAGAATTCACCACTGTACTGTTGTGGTCTAGTCATTTTTAGTCAATTTTAATTTCCACAAAAGGCATGTTTGCTTGTGCAGTTGGACTTAAATACACTTTTAATTGCTTTTACTTTGAATTTGTAATTATAGATAGTTCTATTTGATTTTGAACAATTTCAATATTTAATGGCTGAAAAAGTTTGGGTCAAATTTGGACCTCCGGGCACTGAAACATCCGTGCCATATTTGGACCACTGGGTTGTGTGGGTTGCCAAATATGGACCAGTGGGCACTAGAGGTTTAAGAGGCACAATGTTTAGTTTGATCACAGTCTACAGAGGAGGTGATAATATAGCTGTTGTTGTAGTCTTTCCTAGAAGTAAAAGAAGCAGTGGTCAGTGGTAGTAACAGGAGTGGTGATAGCGGCAGTAGTCATAGTATTTGGAGAAGTGATAGTACTTGGTGGAGTGGCGATAATGGTACTAGAAGTGATGATTTCTGTTGTCAGTTTAGTCGCAATTGCAATATTTGCAGAAGTAGGAACGGCAGAAATTGTAGTAACTATAGTAGTAGTAGTAGTAGTAATACCAGTAGCACTAAACACTGTAATAACAGTCCAGAGAAAATGGTAGGATTAAAATGACAAATCCATCTGCGATTAAGTTAGTAACATCTTGGCAGTAGTTGGTGGCTGTAATAACAGAAGTTGTTGTTGTTGTTGTTGTTGTTGTTGTTGTTGTTGTTGTTGTTGTTGTTATTGTTGTTGTTGTTGTTGCTGTTGTTTAGCGGCTGTCACATAAGGACAATTATTAGGATATTACTGCTTCTGCGCCATCCAGAAATTAAGCAGGGAACAAATATGTATCCACACTTACTATATTACGCCAGAAGTAAACGTTTTAACACATAACTTTAGCCCAATGCTATTACCTAAACA
>JAWQUT010000654.1:284833-304275 GCA_033807755.1 Ellobium chinense
CCCCTCCCCCACGAGTGCATAAATGTGCTTTCAAAATTAATCCGAGAATATTAAGAAAACTTTATCGAGCAGTCAATTATTAGTATCACATATATTTTTAATTCAATATTCGACACTCTCAGACATCTGGCTTTTCTGACGTATGAATCAGTGGCATAAACTATATGTTGATATTCATTCCCTGTTTGTGCAGTCTAGAGTAGTGCTTCTCCTTAAAATCAGCCGAAGCACTGGTCTTCCAAATAAATACTGCTGACAGATTCCGTATTTCAGCAGTCAGTTTAAATGACAGAATAATTCCACGCATTAATTTTTTGTCCATCGGGTTTAGGCTGGACATGTCGACGGTTTATTCACGTACAATTTTGGATTCTTATACTGTGCACTGTCCACGGTCTGTCTGCTGGTTTCTTTAGCGGTATCTTGCGTGATTTAGAAATAGAACAAAAATGTTAAATTCTGAAAACTTATTTTGTCTGCTGTTTTCTTTAGCTGTATATGATGTGCTGATTAGAAATGGAGCGAATAGGTAAATTCTGTAAATATGTTTATTAATATCACTAACGTTATTTTCTAAACCGTCAAAATAGTGTTGGTTTCTTTGTTATATAAAGCCTTATTTTGAGCGAAAGTACATCTACCTTCAAATCGAAAAGACAGAATCGCTTGAGGCAAAATGTACTTGGATCCTCATCCTTTGCTGGGAGATGGATTTTGGGAAACGGAAATTAAAATTAGTAATAATATATTAAAATGACTTACCTGTCTGAGTGTGTATATCCAAAATAAAATTATATTCTCTCCAATGAAATATCCAACGAGATTACTAGTCCGCTGAGAGTGATCTAGGTATCGCTTCCGTAAGATCCGGGGAAATGATACGTTCCTAATCCAGGGTACCCAGCCTGTAGCGATGTGAGTCTGCACGACGAGTTGGGACTCCTCACGTTTTCACACCTATTTATATCCCGCGGTTACGTAATCAGGTTGAGACCAAATCACTTTCGAAACCATTTGATTTTCTGCAAAAAAAAAAAAATTAATCACCCATTCTCCCACCAATGGACACAGTCAAACGGCGTCTCTGTGGCAGTGAGTAGGGAAGAATATGACAATGGGGGAGTAGGGAAAAAGGTGGGGCTACGTACGCCAGGGGTAGGCCCCATCCAAATATTATTAGAAATGGAAAATCTTTCGCTGCGCACTGCCTCACCCACCTAGAGCAAACAAAACCCGTCTTCCTTTGGGTTAATGTTTACCTCCCCTTGGCTACCCACTACCCCTCGCGATACCCCAGACTGCCGCTCGTCGGCGTCCCTCGCGACTATAATACCCTCGAACTCAGCTTGCTTCTGTCTGGCTCTGGAAATAAAAACGTTGTACTGGTCTGATTGGCGTGCCATAATTTTCCCTATCACCCTTCTTGAACGCGAGTCCTGCTCATTGGGCAGTAAACATGCATGGCATTCACCGCCTTCATCCACTGGCAATATGAGAATGTTAGGTTGGCCTTTTACTTTTCCCTTCGTGTCTGATTTTTTTTTTCTTTTGAAGAAAGCAGCCAACTCACCCACCCATTCGCTACCCCATTTTTTTTTCATGAGAAATATGATTCAGCCATCTCATTATACTTTCACCTCCCATACCCCCCCCCCCCNCCCCCCCTTTTTTTTTCAGTCCTGAAAAATTAGCAAAATACAGTAATTCGTTCACCAGACCACCCATCCTTCCAAGTTCTCTGTTCAAATCTCGAGTTAAAATGTAGATTTTCAGAAAAAAAGCACTCAGTTGGGAGTGGAGGCCGAGGCTATAGGGAGGGAGTTAGTCCGTTACTCTCATTTTCATGCAATTAATAGGGGCTCCGCCCCTGACCAATTCCTCGCCCATTTTCAAAACATTTTCTCTTGCTCACACCAAACAGTGCTCGCTCACCCAAAGATTACCACACCCTAGGTCTAAGCCCACCCATAATTTTAATCTTTCTTCTCGCTCTCACACACACATCCACACAATATGCACGCACTCTCCTCCCCCCATTTCTGATTATAGTATCACTGTTATAAAATGCACTGCTGCTGGCGCGACCCACGTTTGAAGGCTGTCTCATTTGCATGAGACCGACCTGCAACAGATCAATGGTAGGCGATCTATCGTCTCTGATCTATGCAGCTGCACTTGTGCCGGGAAAGCTATTGTATCGGCGGTCGGCCGGAAAAAGGTGAGTGCGGAGACGTTTAGGTGTGCGACTGTGATACTGATTTTCTCACTAAATGTACGGTAGTTGATGTCGTATCTCCATCCCGCTGGTCTCCCTCCCCGCACCCCCAAACTGTTCAATTTCAGCCCCCCNNNCCACCCCGCCCCGCCCCTTCCAAAACTGGACAATATTGGAACCCACAATCGTAAAGAAACAAGATACTCAGTATATATTTTGATTCCGCCTCTTTGTGCCGTATATAATCTATAATCTATTTTTACAATAATAGAATTCGGCATGCATACTGACTCCGCCTTTTAGCGATGTACATGTAAATCTTATCTGAGTGAAGTAACTATAGGCCATAGAATTTCTGGCGCTGAAACTACAATCCCTGACCCAAAATAAATTATAGAATGTGTGATTGTCTTCGTACTGTTGTTGTTGTTGTTGTTGTTGTTGTTGTTCGTGGTGGTGGTAGTGCTGGTGGCGGTGTTATTGTTATTGCTCTTGCAGCTGCTGCTTCTGCTGCAGCTGACGTTGCTGCTGTTGTCATCATAACTATCGTAAATTATTAGTAGTTCCAGGAGTAATAAAAATTATTATTGAAGGTTGAACATACAAAAAAAAATATAAAAAATTACCATTTCATTTAGACTACATCAGTTATAGTGAAGGAGAAAAAAAAACTATCGCATCTTAATAAATGAACGTATTTCCAGGTATGTGTTCAGTGAACACCAACATAATAATTATATTATTTCATAACAGATATACTACATCACACCATAAGCTAAGTGTCCCGTATTCGCTGCAATTATCATAATGTAATCTCAAAATTATGGAATTCGCGTGAAGCTTACATTTTTCACACATTACTTTATAGAAAGTATTGTTTTGTTTAAAAAAAATACATTTTTTAAAGAGATAGTACATCCCTACAAGATATTAATGGCAACCGTAAGACACATTTTCATGTTTTACTGAAGTTTGTATCTGATAAAAAATAACCAGCTTTACCTATGCAAGTCCCATCAGCACTGCCTCATAAATAGGCCTACAGCCAAACTCACTGAGACATTGAAAACCACAGCAAAACAAAGATTTAAAAAATACAAAATAACAGCATCACATGACATTTCCCAAAAAAAAAATGCACATTTGACAACAAAACTGGTTCAAAATTATACACACGACCTTGACAGTAAACACAAGTTTCCAAAGGTTACCTTTTTGAAATATTATTATGCTGTGTGTATCTCTGTGAGTTATCAATAATGGTACATACAAAACACGATTTTGAAGTGTTTGTCTCTAACCATGTCAAACAAAGTCACGAAACTTCAGGCTCTATGAATGGTCCGTGGCAATGGGCCTATAATCATACTGATATTATCCATAATTATACAAATGTATGAACTCACGGCAGTCAAGGTCCTCCCCCTCCCACCCCTAGTCCCCCTTCCCCATAGGCTACACACGCACACAAATAAACACATACCATCACTACCACTACCCTGCTATTTTGTTTGAAACCAAATTTAGCTCTAGGCTTCAAAACTGTTAGCTTACTTTTAGGTAAGAAAAAAGGTAAAATCCAACGATACTTTACAAGCAAAAAATATCTACATCTATAAGATAATTTCCTAAATGCACTCATGGAGTGAGAAAATTACTGGTCTTGGAACTCGATCGTCTTTATGATATACACGAATTGCTTGTGTAACTGCATTCCTTACACGTTTTTCTTCCTTGAAGTATAAGCAACTTTATAGCATCTTCCATACATTTTTTTCGCTCCTTCTTGAAGACCGTACTATTACTGTCAGAAGCAGCAATAACATTTCAAAAGCCTCTATGAACTTCTGTACTGTACCTGAGCTTGTGAAAACCCATTGCACATGAAGAATATTTACCAAAAGAATTATCAGTCTATTAAATTAACACCGGGCGGTAATTCCCAAAAAAGCAGGCAACGGAACAAAACGTTGTGCCACCCAGCACTCTACGGTCTATTATGACGGGGAACCCCGCTCAAGGGCCAACATTTTGCTGCATGTGTGAGGCAGAGCGAAAGGCTTCTGGGCCAATGGTTGTCCTGAAAACCAGGGTTCACAACTATTGTCAACGCTTCATTGAATTTCAGTGTGGATGAAAGAATGTCATATTTTAATCGGCAACACTTCCGCACAAAGAAGGACCAGCCGCACAGGGACGGGATTTGCGGATTTTCATGTGTGGCATTCACAGCCTATGCGGGCAGAGTTGAAAAAAAGATTGTCGAAGGCGGATCTATTTGCTCGCAATTGGTGGGGTGTGGGACGAAGCAAGATGGCTTTACACATTTTGTTTGCCTTCTTAGCACAACGTTGGTAAAATAATTTGCAGTTGTTGCTGTGTGTAAGCCCAGGAGAGTGTAATTTTGTAATTTTGGAGATCAGACTTGTTGGAGTAATAACAATGTGAAGTCGCGTGAGCGCGGATTAGCCTGGATACGGGACTTATAAACCGCAATATTGTTATGCTATAATGTAATATAGTGACTTCTGCCCCAAATAAAAGATGCACCAGCCATTAAACGCCACTGTAACAATTACTATGTCATTTTGCTCAAATAGGAGATGAGCTTCATTAAAGTTGAGTAATTAAGAATGGTATATGGGTGGGTGAAAACAAAGTGACAAAGAGGATGAGAAGCAGGAGCAAGGAACAGAGCACGATGAGTTTCTCATTGTACCTCCATTACACGCCTCTTCGGTTACACCTTGGACTGAGGTTGCAACATCATATCATAAAGTATTTTGTATTTAAGCTTTTGTTGTTGTTTAGAGCCAGTCTTTCAGTCTAGATGAGCCAAGCATAATAACACGAATACATCATACAAGGGCTACCACCCACGTCGTGCGCAGGCCAGCATGGCGTTCACAGCCAATCATAATATTGCAGGCGCACTGCCAGTTGTTTTGACTGCGCACTCCTTTCTTACATTTCTTTAGCGAGGGAAATTTAAGAGGCAAGTTGAGGGAAGTGATGCTTGTTTTTGGTGGGGTGGGGAGCGGAAGTGGAGTGGAGTAGGGAAGAACAGATGGATCTGAAATTTTCACCCCCTTTGTCAGAAGATTAGCACATACAATAACCAAATAGAAAAAAAAAAGCTGATGACGTCACACTGCTCACTATGGTATGAGGAGATCGTAAGATAAGTTACCCAAGGCTCAAGATGGCGTCACTTCGAGGTGTTATCAGCTGTCATTGTTCAATGAAAATGTCGGGAATAAAAAAAAAACCCCAAGGCTTTTCTTTGTATGTGTTGTCCTTCTGAGGAAAACGTCATAAACCTTAAACCTATTTTTCAAAAAGATGTATTGTAAGGGAGATAACCAGATATAATTTCATTTCCTAGTAATGAAGTGCAGTGTAATGTTTATACAGTAGAACCTCGATAATAAATATAGCTTTGGCGCATGGGAATAAAAATCATTCTTATTAGTAAGGATTACTTAACAGCGAGGTCTACTTAAAAGAACGAAATTTTAGCGACAGATGTGGAATCCGTGCAGGTGAACTTCATAAGAAAAAAAAAAGTTTACCCATTACATGAGTACTTAATATTGAAGTTCCTCAACATTTAACATAAATGTGCGTCAAACTCTCTGCGTCATACTTATTTGATGTGTGGTTTTTGATGCAAGGAAATAAACTTCAAAGTGAAAAACAGTGGCATAAGGCTCCACAGCCACTAAGTCTTCTTCCATAGTTTGCAGTATTCTATGAGCTTATAAAAATGCTGTTCAAAATATACAGACTAGGTCTTTCAAGTCGTGTTCACGTAAGAACCAATATATCGAAGGACATAAACAAAGTAAGTAGCTTCCCAAGGGACAAGTGTCCGGCACAGAAGGCCACCCCTTCATCGAGGTGAATGTCCCAAACTTCAGATTTAGTTCACAAAATCAGGAAATTATATATAATAATCTGCGTGGTCAGATTCTCAAATCTAGGGTCCATTCTGCATACTGTCCTTTCACCACGTCTTACAACTTCACATTTTCAGTTAGCAATCTGGAACCAAAAGTATGTTCTTTTTCACACATTTGGGCAAAGTTTGGTAGGAAATGACTGAGCAAAGTGTTCTAAGGAACTGGGGTGAATAAAGTACAGACTGGTGATGATGTTTTCAACCTATGACACAAATGAGGATGGAGGGAATGATACAAATTGTTCATTCATTAAAACCGTGAACCAGGGGTGACCACAGTACGGCCGGCCAGGAGTATACGAAATAGAAGGTCCAGTAATTACTGTATATACAATGCCATAGCTTTTATTAGGCCATAGGCAAAAATGCATCATTTAACAATTCAGTTATATATGCACACAAAATCCTGCAAAGGCGCATATTATTCATCATGCACTCGATTTCCAATCATCTACCAATTTCTCATCTAGCTGACATCCAGACCTTTGAGAACTAACACACAAATCTTGACATTAATGCTGTTATCAATCACTCTCTTACATCATACACATAGTAATGACTGAGGAATAATTGTCTTGCAGTGTGATAGAACATGACAATTTGTAATGATTTGAGAAGAAAAAAAAAACTTTTCATGATCAGGTGCCTGCAATGTTTCACCTTTGAGAATGGGTCATTTATTCCCGCAAATAGTTACGCACTCCTTTTGTAAAACCACAAAATTGGGTCCATTTGGAAGTGGGGAATATCAGGAGGATCTTTCTTGCTCACTACAACGACATTGAAGCAAGCTGGTGTCTAGAATGGAAATTGAGATGACAGTCAACGGATATTATTTTGTTATTCACTGCTAGTTTATGAAAGGAGAACTGATATTCCTAAGAAACGAAGATGAAGAGTATTACTTAATCTTAATATACTTCAATTGAAAACCAAACGACAGAATTATGATGTTGGGATGAACGTTGAGTGAAAAGGACAGGATCATAGTCATAGGCTGCACACGGAGAAAGTAAAACACACACACGGAGAAATTTGTCTGAATGGGAAGAGTGTAGTGCTATTTTCTTTAAGAAGATTCTGGGCGCAACAGTTGTGCTCTATTCATTTCTCTGAAGCACACACGAAAAAGGATTATGGAGGAGTGTAAGAGAGGTTGGGGGAGGGTGATTAAGTTCAGTTCTTGTCCTTTCAAGTATGTGACTGTCCTTATGAATCTCTCCCCCATCACGAGCTCTTAAATTCCTTTAGCAAGTGCTGAATCTAAGCTGAAATCTGTCGAAAAAATGTACACAGTTTTTAATTAAATGCAAATCTTACAAGAAAAGCTTAATCGATACCCATCTCCTTCATGTACTAAACGGAGAAAATGAGGAAAAGCCATGTTATTAAAAAAGGCAATGTACCCCTTTTGAAGAATGCAGTTCTCAAAGCCCTGCGAAAAGATGAAGAGCAAACGAAAGAACTCTGAGGAGGGACAGCAGGTTCACGAGGGTGAGATCATGGTAGTGTTATGGTTTGCAAAAAAATCATCATGCCGAGAAAGAAAGAAAAACGGAGATAATAAGGATCATTAGAAGACTCTAGAAGCTAACAGAAGATTTTGCAACGTTCGAAAAAAAAAATCAAAGCCCGAAGATGCATGGGATTTGCAGTTCAACAACGCGATCCACACAAATCAAAGAGGCGAAGTCGCGCTGCGTCTAGTGGCTTCATTTTCAACTTTGCATTGCACAGATCATATCTTGAGAAAACTTTCAAATGGCGGCCGTCCAAGATATCTTGTGTGTATAAGACGTAATCCTAAATATTATCTGAGGGGGGACACAAAAACACAGACCGGACTGCTGAAAAATAAAGGATAAAGAAAAATCAAACTGGGAAGAAAATTTAAACCCAAACCGGATCATGGGGATATTATGCAAGAAAAGAGCCTGTGGAGGAGAAGGGACATGTTTAAACAGAAAATTAATATTAGCAGGAGATTGTGCTGTGAGGAGCAGTAGTGAAGTCTCCCCTAAGGGGCGCAGCATTCATCCATACCCCCCCTCCTCACCTTTTGTTCCATTCTGAATCAATCGGGTGATCGTCTGCTCATGTTTGTCCAGTGTCAAAAGTGTGAATGGTTTTCCCCCTTGGCCAAGGTTTTCCAGCTGCAATCGCCTCCCCTCTTCGGCTGCTTTGAGCAGGATTTTTTAACTGGAATGGTTTCTCTTTGACAGTGCGGAAATTTCAAGGTACAGAACGTTCGCTGCGAGTCGTCTCGTGTTCCTGAAACTCCTTTCTCAAACACTGCTCAAACCTTCTTTCATTCTCTCTCGAGAGTGAGTTGAAAGAAGAGATAGATCGACATGACGATGGGGATAAGGAATCTGTTTGTTTTTTTTTATTTTGAGAGAGATGGATGGAGGAAGTGAGAAAAAAAAAGGGATTGCGAAGAACAGACCAGAATGGCACTGAAAATCGGCCCAGACTTGACCGAAGTTCTTGAAAATGTTCTATCTGTTCATCTCCTTTTTGGTGCTGCAATCTCTTCGATCAACCCCTCTTTGGCCACAGCCTTTAGCTCTTATCATTCTATTCGCTTTCCACATGGGCGAAGGATTGGATATTGATGAGGGGGGCTGGTGGGAAGTGAGGGTCGGTGAGATGGGTAATGGTTTATACCTTCCACACTGCCAGATCGAAACTTCAGATTGAAAACTGGGCTTTGAGGACTAGGGGTGCAGAGGGGCGAGGGGGCTACAGCCCTACCTTCCACGCGCTGTTAGATCCAAATTCATTTTGCAAACTGGGCTCTGAAAAACTGCAGCTTTATTTTGATATTAATATCCAGCCCTTGTTTACGCACTGTCTTTGTTTCCATGTTCTTCTATTTCTATGGATGGATCTTGCCTCTCCAGGCTCCTTACACTACGTTGTCGAATGTATAAATAAGAAACGGGGCCAAATCTCTGCAATTTTGATGTCTAATGGCTACCACAAAACCTCCTACTCATCTGATGGCCAGATAATAAGTTGGCGCAAAGTGACTACGGATGCATAATTGAATTGATTCTTGTCAACTGCTTGCAAGCGAAATCTTAGGTTCTAGGCATGTGGTTTAAGGTTATGACAGCAAAAGACGTGACAGATGTTCTATTACGAAACAACTTGACCCATTTACGAAACAAATGAAATCCAACGTTTCTCTATCATGATTTTCGTGTACTCAACTTCTCATTTACTTAATGTAGGCTTGGATGATAAGCTGTAACGCTGGTCATAGAGACTGCTGCTGCTAAAACGCAGGCACAAGTAACTGGTTTTTTTTTTGTTTGTTTTGCTGTCAGGTTAAGTAAGTGTGTCTACCTATTTGCCATCATTATGAACTGGAAATTTGCGTGTCTCCACGGGCAGATCGTGGAGAGGAGGAGCAGGAGCGTAGCGCGAACTTTGCGAACAGGTAAGGAGGGATAGTCGCCATGTATAACGCTGACCTCCCCCCCCCCCCCCNCCCGACCCCTCCCGGTTCCCATGGTATTTAAGAGGCATGAGGCTACTGTCAATAACATGTTAAATGTTATCGAAGTTTGAGAAAAAGAAAAGAAAATCTAGTGGAAAAGGAAAAAGCTGGAGAAACAGTGATAGTGACAGTGATAGAACACAATACAGCCAACCGAGTTACTTACTTACTGCTTGTATTTTGATTCTCCTGTTTTTCACTGCTGCAAAATTGCCAATGACTTGTTTATGAAGCTGTGAGTTACTTGAAGGTTCTTTTGTAAGATTTGCCTCCACAGCCAAAAGCATCAAATGTTTGCTCTGTTCCTGACCAAATGTGGAACCAGTATAGTGTTTTACCCAACGCAGAACACTAAATGAACGTTCACAATATGCCACTCTTGTGATGGCTGTTGTAAGGCAAGCATGCACTGTATAAAACTTTTTAAACCATTCGATTTCCATTGAAATGGGCAGAACAACTGATAAACTCAATGAAGTTTCCAGGTTATGACTTTGCTTTTTTTTTATTCATCATGACCCCCGAAAGGCAAGCCTCTGGGTCGCAAGATAATTGTCTAGACGTCTGACATGGTGCTCAAGCATTTCATAATTTTTACTGACCCAAAAACTGTGTTTATGGCGATTTACAAAGGCACCCTCATCGAATGCTTCATCAATTCTTAATTTACCTAAGAGGCCCAAAGCTGTGACAGTTGCAATATGAGTTTCATTTCCGACGTGCTTCCGAACTCCGTTAACTAAATTACTGAAGTCAGTAATCCTTGATCCTGACCAAGCTCTAGTTGAGATATTTGGAAAGTTAACATGGAAAACAGNGTCCTATCGCGATAGGACACTACGTCATGAAACAGAGTGACCATATTTTGGGATAGGACGGATTGGTCAGTGCGTTTTTACAAAAAACTAAAAGGAATTAGGTGATAATATTTATAGGATATATAGATCTTGATACGTAGATTAAGATTCTGTAAAAAAAAAAAAATCCATTTTTGATCGATTTTTAGCGATAGGACGGTTCGTCAAGAAACCGACGAAATGTTTGCTCTGTTCTTGACCAAATGTGGAACCAGTATAGTGTTTTACCCAACGCAGAACACTAAATGAACGTTCACAATATGCCACTCTTGTGATGGCTGTTGTAAGGCAAGCATGCACTGTATAAAACTTTTTAAACCATTCGATTTCCATTGAAATGGGCAGAACAACTGATAAACTCAATGAAGTTTCCAGGTTATGACTTTGGTTTTTTTTATTCATCATGACCCCCGAAAGGCAAGCCTCTGGGTCGCAAGATAATAGTCTAGACGTCTACTGCACTGACATGGTGCTCAAGCATTTCATAATTTTTACTGACCTAAAAACTGTGTTTATGGCGATTTACAAAGGCGCCCTCATCGAATGCTTCATCAATTCTTAATTTACCTAAGAGGCCCAAAGCTGTGACAGTTGCAATATGAGTTTCATTTCCGACGTGCTTCCGAACTCCGTTAACTAAATTACTGAAGTCAGTAATCCTTGATCCTGACCAAGCTCTAGTTGAGATATTTGGAAAGTTAACATGGAAAACAGAAAATGGCCTTGCGATCTGACTATCCGCAAAGCCATCTAGTCTAGTCTAGACTAGATCTAGTCTAGTCTATTTTTTTCTGGTATTGTTCCAGCATTCGACAATGTCGCTTTCCGTTTAAAGTGAACACTGGCATGGGCCTGCCGGTTGACTTGGCCACCAACAGCTTTTCATAACTAAGTGTGTGCTCGTCATGTAGACTTCTAATTTTGGAAACTGCAAACCCACAAATTCCACTGACAGCCATTTTGGAATGACCTTGGCGGCAAAAGTCAGCAATGAATATCAACGGACGTTTAGGCCTAGCCTATGCTTAGTCTCTAGATTAGGGGTGTATGTTAGCTATTGTAATTTCGCATTCAGCGCCAAACAGCAAGTAAAAGCTAGCTAAGCCTACTTGCAGGTTGTGCATGTAGATAACAATAATAATCATCATTGGCATCTTGAAACCAAAGTTATTAGCTAATTAGGGTTGAATTTCCGAGATATTATATATAGGCAAGGTCACTATTCAGACCTGTCAACCCTCGTCCACAAACAATGGACTAACCCTGTTTTTTATTGTGTGTGGGTGTGTGTAGGCCTATGGGAAGGCGAGAATGGGTCGCTAGGGTGAAGCGTTACCAGATTTTTTATGATGTGAGGTCAAGGTTTTGATTGAGAAACTACCATGAAAATCGTCAAAATTACTTTTCAATTATTACATCATTGCTTTTCACAAAATGAAATTTAAGGATAGGACTAGTTTAGTCATCAATGGATTTCATAAATGAGCTAAACTGTGACTATAAAAAGTTTATATTTATGAACAGACAGCAAGATGAAACTTTTAGCTCATCGCTAAGATTTTTTTCTTAAACTTTCACATCAACGCCGCCAAACAGGCAATTCTGATGAAAGGGCCAAGGACAGACAGAATTTATATTTCCGTCTCGCAAACCTCGCGCCGAGCGTGTTATGTTGAATTTGATTGCCTATCAGCAATAGCGAGAAGTTACATATTAAGTCAATCCTGCTTATCGGGAGAAAGACTCCACAGCCCTATAGTGAAAACGTAACTCCGGAAACGTCGGCGCCAAGTGCAGTTTTCAGTGTACAGCAATAGACGGTGCGCTTAGTCTACAACACACAGCTTTGTACTGTAAATGTACCATAAGCTGTTCAATAAACTTGTTAAACTTGTTGAAAGGGAGCAGGCAGTAAATTATATAGGCGTACATAGTGTTCAGACTCGTAAAACGGGTGAATGCGTTTTGCATGAAAATGCAGTATACCATTCGGGGTATTTGTCTACTTTTCTGACCAATTACAAACATTGTGGGGCAATAATCTGTTAAAAGTTATTTGAATACCATTACGCTACACCCACTGAGGAGGAGGGAGGGAGACTATAAGGGGTTTGTATCATAAAGAGCTACGTATCTCCCCTGCCCAATACCATCTGATGAGTCGAAATGCATGCACTAAAGAAATCCATTTCTTTACCTGGATGAAATAGATAGGAAGCTCTCTTTTTCGGAAAGTGAGACAACTGATGATCTTCAGAGAAGGCCTTTTGATTTCCCGACTCTCTACAGGGACTGGGCCACACTTGGGTCATGAGTTCCTGGTTTAATCAGTGTTGGCCAGAATGAAATTATATGACCGCAGTTCATGAACTTCAGTTCAGTGAACTTGGGTCTGAGCATAACAGCTATTTTGGACGATTTGATCTGGATCTGAACTGTAGTTTTTTAAGTTGCTTGATCTGAACTCTGATGTTCGACCTACATTTTCATTTAGTTTGCATCTATCTCGAAAACCAGGACTGAATGCCGTTTTACAAAGGGGACTGATCTGATCCAAGCACTACTGTTTTCATAACACTGGGATAAATTAATCTTAGTGTTGTTGTTTTTTTTTCCGTTATTGAAGTGAACTTAATCTGAACTGAAATTGTTGGTGGACTTACCCAACCTTGGTTGTAATGTTCATGTCCGAGTGCCTTAGTAATATCTGAAAGTTCACCCCACTTCGGAGGCTCTACATTATGGACCAGTTCTCTGGGGTGCAAGCTAATGAAGTCATACTGTATTATAATACATTCTTGTTGATAATTCAGAATTGTTAATTACATCTATACATACGTGTTGTTTCATCAGTTTACAAAGTTCACCTAACATAATCTTGGGACTCTCCTTGATAGATTCGCTGGACAAAATCTAAAGATATTATCTCTTCTCTTATCTAGCTCAAGGGCAGGTGTAGATATTTGCCCAATAGTCTAAAACATCCACATTCTTTTTTCAAAGATCCGTCTGATCATTCCTGAGAAAATATTGCTGGAATGTCGGAATTTTTACCCTGTGCACGCCGCCGTTACTCGCGCTGCGTGATGTCAAAAAAGCAAGACCGGTTAGCAGACGATTGGTCCAGATGATTTGTGCATGACTCCATACCAATCATTATGGTAACTTTTCTCCCATTTTGACGTCACACAGCATGAATAATGGCGGCGTACACAACACAATGATCCTAACGCTCAAGTGGTATTTTCTCAGGGGGAAGGAAAATGTACGCGGTGAACAAGTTTGGAACAAATAATGTGGATTCTTTAGATTGTGAAGCAAATATCTATCCCTGTTCCATTTAACTCTAAACTCGAGCACATAATGGGAAGAGTCCAAAGGTTTTACCTCGTAAACATTGAACACATGCAAGCTGAGATGACGCTATAGAAGTTTATGTTTTTTTGCTGGTCACCGCTCCCACTAGACACTCTACTAGGAACTTATATCTTCCTTACGGAGTGGATACTGCACTCTTATTGGTTCTCAAAGAACTTTCACAAAGAAAAGATTGAGCGTACGAGAAGAGACTCGATTCTGAGCTTATTGCCTCATAGCCCCAACTTTCTTAAAAGTGTTGGTCTTTCGTTCTGTTTCTGTTTGAAGAAGATCACGTCATGGCAACCACTAATCTTCTTTCAAACTGCACGAACGGTTTTGTAAGCCTCCTTGATGCTGTCCACAAAGCAAAGACGACGGCCGATGACGTAATCGTTGCACTCTGAGGCCTCCTTGTAGTCTTATTATTCCCTAGCCTCTACCCCAAACTCTTCTCATTCTGCACGTGTCTCTTCAGCACTTTGTACTCTGAAAACTGTCCACAGTCTTACCTTGTGAGAACACGATTGGATTGTGTCAGCACCTCTACAACGACCGTCTCAAGTGTTCTGTTTCCATTTGTTGTGGGGCATGGTCTCTACATCTCAACATTCATTTAAACGAAATGGGATAAACATTTTAAGAGTGTCCATTAGGTTTGAAGATTGCAAAGTACTTTTCAGTGTTGGCTAAATCAGTATCTTCATCCACCTTATCTGTATCAGCCTGTGATGAGTCAAAATATTTTACACGAGCATTCTTTAATTTAATTCTTCTTCAAACCTTTGACACACAGAAACGAACTAGATTTTGAGCTTTCTGGGCCAAGATAACCTGAAGTTTAAGTCTCATTCACTTAGTGTTTTTACCCTCAGCAACAATCAGAGATTTTATAAATCAGTGGTATAACCTTCTATAACCCAAGTCTACAATCACTCTCTTATCAGTGAGGGCTTTTGAAAATGAAATCAACCCCTGTTGATTCTCCACGGCTAGTTTATGACTTCATGGGGACTTTTTAAAATTGCATACCTTTCTACCCAGGTCCATTTGGCAATGAATATCATTAATCCTTATGGTTCTGGATATCGAATTCGGATGCTCTAAATACTGCACTATCTACAGTTTATGCGAAGTCTGTTTAACTCGTCGCGCCCTTCAAAACATGCAAGATGGATTAGCTCGGCTGGTATCTAAACAGCCAGCTGGCATCTTACAAAGCGGAGCCATTTCATAAAGTAATCAAGGGACGTGGTCGGGTGCTCTCAGGCATGTAGAGAAGTAGCTTTAAGAAAAAAAGAGTAATGTATGTGAAAAGACTCCTCTGCCTTTGAGCAGCTAAAAACAAGAACACGCATTTATATTCTGACGGAATGACTCACTGATTGATTGACTATAGCACTGCCTAGGTAACTAATTGTGTGACCGACTGACTGACTCACTCACTCACTCAGTCACTCATTCACTTATACAATGACATACCACAAACTCACTCGCTTATTCTCTTACACAAAATCTTACTTATTTATACATTCACTCACTCACTCACTCACTCACTCACTCACTCACTCACTCACTCACTCACTCACCCACTCACCCACCCACTCACCCACCCACTCACTCACTCACTCACTCACTCACTCACTCACTCACTCACTCACTCACTCATGCACGCATGCATGCACGCACGCACGCCCTCATTTACTCACTCACTCACTCACTCACTCACTGTCCACTTGCTTCATCCGCAGACTCATCCGTTAGGCCGTCCTTCCGTTAATCAGTCCATCTATCCACCTTTCGTTTCACTCCTTTCTTTTTCAAACTTCTGTTTTTCGACATTGATCTCTGACATAGTCAGTACCTGGACGCATATCTCGCTCTAAAGTCATGAAAATATTGGAGAGTTTTCATTCTCACGTTCGGAATTGTTAGGGGCTGCTGCTGTACAGAGGTAAACATGCACATCATTTCCTGATGTTACAGTTAGATCACACGGCAAACTAATTACGAAATTCACATCTAGTTTACATTTTAGTCCATAACATGCAATATGGTGGAAACACGATGAAATGCCAAAACCATGCTATAACTGTCCGTAAGAGATCCAAACTTGAAAATAAAAGCTCTCTATTCCCGTCCAGGTAAACTTTCGTTTTGCGATATTAATGTTTGCCTAGCCTTGGCATCAAAGCGGTCTGGAATTTAATCCCTTGTCAGAGAAAGGAAATTGGATTGATATTCAACGAGGCGCAGGACCGAACCCACCTCATCGCAACCCCATCACGCTTCTACTTGACATTTGTAAGCTGCTGATTTTGCCTCAATACTCATTGTTATCCAGAGAGGGACCCCGAGAGTGTCAATTTCGCTCCTAGTGAGAGTGTAGGCCGTTTGGCCTCTTTGTGTTCTTTGAATCTTTCTAGTGGTATTAATATTAATCTCCCTTTTGCTCAACTCAGCTTTCTAAATGTAGCATAAAATGAAATGCAAAATAAACAAAATCTATTGTTGACATTTTTCTCCCCGTCTTTAGATCTTTGTTCCACATAGCTTGTGTGCGTTTCTCTGATCAGCCACCTTGCTCGAAATGAATTCTATTTTTATTTTTTCGTTGTGGGGGANGATGCTGTGTTGAATGCTGTCTCTTATACACATCTAGATGTGTATAAGAGACAATATTAGGACGCTGTCTATGGATAGGATAGATGGAGAACTGTGTAAATAATGGGCTCCTGGGTCCAGTGTTGGGAACTTGTCTGTTTGTTCACCTGTTTGGGGTGAGTGAAATCATTGGCTAGGGATTAGAAGAGATGGCGTATCCAAACGGCTGTAGGATCTGAAGGCGGGGTGAGGGAGAGGAATGACTAATCCTGAAAACAAGGGACACGAATATTTTGATCGGACAGCCAGACTATCCCAAGGAGAGTATTTTGGCTGGGCAGTCAGATGGTAAGATTTTTCGTACGTGTCAAAGCCCGGCAACATGCCTCCCATTCATCTAGATAAATAAAAAGAATTATCAATACACTGGTTCAAGTGAGGGTTGAGTCCGTCTTCAGATCTTGAGCTCCAAAGGTAATCCATTGAGTCATAGAGCAGGTTGCCAGTATGAATGAGTTTTAGTACATGTACTTAGAAAAAGAAACTTAGTAATCGGGTAGGGGAGATGACCCGGAAAAAATATCTCGGTTAAAATTACAATCCGGCTAGACTACTCTGATAGGTATATTCCGGCTGTCTCAGCAGAATGCTCAATCCTGAACTCGTATATTACCTAAAACTTATAAAATCAGTAACTTAAAATGCATTTTGCAGAATTTATATATACAGTACCTGACATCATGCAGGAATGTAAGCTATTTATTTTGCTTGAAGGTTTCCTTGGTCCTGGCTTACAACACGAAGGAATTAAGGGTCAAAATCACCTAATTTACTGCTTCCATAGATTTTTACCAAATATTTAACCTTACCTTTTAATGCAGATATTTGGGTAAATGATGATGGTGGTGATGATGATGAGGAGGAGGAGGAGGGAGAGGTGGAAAGACATGAGAATCAGCAAGGAGGGCTGCATTTGTTTGGTTCCTGCAATTTGACAGACTGGAAAGCCACATCCGTTCTTTAATAGAAGAAGTATCAGTCTATGGACAAGCCAGGATGGATGTGACTAACACATAAGAGACAGAAAATGGTGCACTGACTGACTTGCCAGTGTTGTTTGTTAAAAATCTTTGCCTCATTCGATAGCAAACATACCACCGTTGATTCTTTCCACATCCTCCTCCGACACAAGACCGTTGATAAGATGTTCAACTATCAAATTTAAAGCCGTAGATGGTTGCGGGTATGATGCTAAGCTTTTTCTTCCTGTTTTAACAAAAGACGACTCATTTTTGACAAATCGCTGTGGCCGGGGCGCACCAAACAAAAGCGTATCTTTTGCTAAGGCCCCGCCCACAGAATACATGGACAACCCCTTTTGCGACGCCACTGGGACCGAACAAGCGTTGCCCTGGTGTGCAGTAACTATGATTTGTTGATCTCAATGTCGCACCTGTGATATGTCGGGATATAATAAATTTTACACACAAGCTGAACCTATGAAATGATGCTCATATGGGTAACAAGCTGGAAAAGAAGGTTGAACTAGAATAATGTTATGTAACATCTAGCAGGAGAAGGCTCCCCTTCATACTCACTTTCCTTCTAACAAAACGGCGAACAGTATGGCGTCACCAGGCTTAAACAAATTAATGATAAAAAATAATGAGGTTTATACCTCTCTTATTTACGCAGTGCCTGCTTCACGCGACTTCACATTATTAATATTAAAACAGGCAGAGTCACTCAACAGCATTCTCAACTCCCTGGCAAGCATCCGGTGTTGCTGCCATTATACAGGTGCTGATCCCAAGCATTTTCACAATACTATTCACTGCCTATAGCTTGGTATCCATTTTACACTAGGAATCTGTGATTAAAATGCATTTTCTAATGCACTTAGAGATTCACAAGATAACCGTGGCAGGGAATCGAATCCACGATCTTTTGAATTTTAGTCCAACGCTGTAATCATTCGGTCATGCTGCTCCGTATGGTAGATACACTATTCAGGTTACACTATTCGGCTTCAGCGACTAGAGATTGCACCTAACAGTTTGAAATTTGACTTTGAGTTTCTAATAGTTCCCTATACTCCATGTGTCTTCATTCCTTGGTTACCACAATCATTTCATCCCCTCTCCAACACCTCTCTCACTCCCTCCCTCTCCACCCTCCCCTTTCCCGCCGTCAGCAGCTGCTGGGCTTTGACGACGTCTAACGGCGGGCAGTATCATATCTGAATATTGATACTAGCGATACTCAGCAATTACTGATAGTATCACAACTCGAATACTGGATTTATATTATTACAGCTTTCGTTACTTTCAATGTAAGCGGCGACAGTAAATTGCCCACGTTATCGAAACTATTGAAAAAAAAACAACCAAACGAAAGTATTGAACGGGATCGAAAAGAATACTCAGATATTCTGTCCGGAAGATTTCGATTTCAACGTCAATGAGAGATAGTTTGTCATCGTTTTAACAAATGAAAGGGTGAAGGAAAAGGATTAAGATACGGCGGAATCGAGCACTCCACTGTGTCCTCAGCATCATAATCGAAATAAATTTCGGATATTTAAAGCTTGAAGGTTGTTTTACATACTTCATCCTGTCCTAAACATCATAATTGAAATAAATTTTCGATACCAAAAGCTTGAAGGCTGGAGATCACGATACCTAATAATAACGCAGTTATCGGCCCACCACTCACGACGTCACGCCTGTCAAGGTGTTCAAAGTTTATCCAGCTTTGGCGCCTACACTGGATTACCCCGCCTGCCTGCCTGCCTGCGAGCGTGTGTGCGTGCGTGCCGCGTGCGTCTGCGTTCGAGACGTAATTAACCCTATCGTTCTGCTCCCATTCACACCTGCTTGACAAACCAGTCGATGTGGGAGGGTTAACAAAATGAAGGGGATTGACAGGGGCGGAGAAATACTT
>JAWQUT010000654.1:304302-322111 GCA_033807755.1 Ellobium chinense
GGATCAGGGAGGAGAGAGGGGGCTAAAAGGAGACGAATATTAATATTTTCACGAAGAAAAAGACAATACTAAGGAAATTTGTTGTTATTGCTGCTGTATTTATTGTTGTTTTTGCTATTACTATTGTTTGATCATTTTGTTTTGCGTTCCAATTTGAATTAGATTTAGACTGACTTCAAAGATTGTGAGCGATAAAATGCAAATATTATTCACTGTAATGTGACCTGGATCCACGTCATGCACATAAGAATCAGAAAAGGGGACACTATTCTTGAATGAACAATGAATTCCATTGAAGATTTGCTACAGGTCTGAAGATGCTAACAGTATGTAGCATAATTTTAATATGTATTTTTCAACAGTCCTTATGAAATCCGAAAATCGGCCATCGGGAGTGAGAAAAGGGATTGGATTCGAATTTCAAAGGCTTAGATAAATGCAAATACTTTTGTAGACCCAGAACTAGTGGTATTTTACCACTCAAGTATAAAATAATTGTGATTGTTGCTAGGTGGGAGGAGTTTCCCCATTCACTGTGTGAAAAGGCCTAAAATATTAAGTTTCCTGATTCACTGCCAAAGTACGCAAAATATGATTATGGTCTTGGGGCTTTTTCCTGTCTGTCAAAATGCATCAGAACACCATTCTATTCAACCTTCTTTTCCAACCTGTAACTTTCATGTGTGGGATTGGGCACCTTGATAAATTAATAAGGGGTATAAAACTTCATAGAGCCAAAGCTGGGGGGGNGGGGGGGGGGGGGGGGGACAACAAAACAACGACATCTTCATGCCTATAAACCATGGAGAACTATATTCACTCAGATCTTGATAATAATCATGCCTATTTATATTATCATCAAGATCTATATTATTATGATAGAATGATAACGAATCTGTGGAAGTAAATGAATATTAATAACAAGGTAAACATATTCTGAAAACACATACCATCGAAGCTTCACTGTAATACTTTCAATTTCAAGATAATTAGACATCTTCAATACATATAGAGGTTATCTTCCGAAATATTCAACTGTCGCATTGAACATAGTAGTCATATACTAAAGGTATGAAGATGCCAAGGGCACCTGGCATAAAAATATGCAATTTTAAACAGTCCCTATAAAATCAGAAAAATGGTCATGTGGGGGAAAGGGTTGGATTTGNTTTAATTTCAAAGGCTTAGATAGGTGCAAATACATGTGTAGACTCAGAATAGGTGAGGTTAGTCACTCAAGTATAAAATGTGTGGTTGTTGCTAGATGGGTATGGTTACCATGTTTACTGAGTGAAAAGGTCTAAAATATTAAGTTGTCTGCTTCATTACCTAAGTTCTCAAAAGCAAAAATGGTTCAGGGGCAATTTTCTTTGTGTCAAAATCTGGAGGAAGAGCTAAACAACATGTTTGGAAAGTATATGGACACATCATCGCAGGATAAGTTAATGAGAGGTGCAACAGTGAACAAAAATTGCCATCTTCACCCTAAAAGGAGATAAATTTCACTAACTGACCGGGCCCTAATAATAGTATAAGGCAAGGGAGATAATCTATAAAAATTCAAAATTATTCTGTTGCTTCCCTTCTGTCAACCCGCATTAGGTTTGTGACACCTATTAGAAGGGCAAATCACTCATAGTGTACAACCCAATTAATCCGCTAATCTATAAAATCCCCCTTTTTTGGGGCCCTGCCAGCCAGTGTTAGGGTGTAGAAATGTGTAAAATGACCTGTGATCTAAATAAAGCATCCAATTTTAAAGTTTCAGGTACAATTTGAGCCTTCTAGATAAAAAAATAAAATGTGTAGACCTATGTATTCGCACGCGGTCAAAACCAGCCAAATGGAAATTTGGGGGCTAAATCAGAATTTGAGGTGATCTTTTTCAAAAGACATTTGTGAAAAATTTTGGGCGTTGACCCCCCTTTTTCTTCCCGTTAAAAGATCGGGCAAAAGAAGTACTTTAACCACCATGGAAGAAATTTCCCCAAATCACAGTGGTATATTTAGAATAACGCAAAATGTTAATAGAGCCAAAAGAAGAAAAAACAATAGGTGTCAAAGACCATTAGATTACTGGCACCTCTTTTTCTCTTTCTTACGGCCATATTAACATTTTGTGAATTCCACAAACACCATTGTGATTTCGGGATATTTCTCCCATGGAGGTTAAAGTACACTGTATTTCTTTTGCCCGATCTTGTAAGGGGAAGTAAAATGGGGGTCAACGCCAAGATTTTTTTCACAAATCTCTTTCGAAAAAAAGAAAACCTCGAACTCTGATTTGGTCCCCAGTACTCCATTCGGCTGTTTTTGACCATGTGCTCATACATAAGCCAAACACACTTTATTATTTTTTTTTAAATCGAGAAGGCTCAAATTGTACGTTTAAAATTGGATGCTTTATTTAGATCTCGTGTCATTTTACATATTTCTACACCCTAATACTCGCTAGCAAGGGACACGGCCTTAAAAAAGGAGGGTTTCATATATCAGCGGATTCATTGTACAAAATGAGTGATTCGGCCTACTAAAAGGTGCCAGAAATCATTACAAGCTTCCCATAGACTTACAAGTACAGAGAGTAGAATCCTCCTAGCACAACCATGGCTTGAAACACTCACCTGTTGATGACAGTCTCAGTCAGAAGGCCTAACCTGCGTCTGCTAAATATTGCATTTCAAACCCCCAAAATTTGCAACAAGTACATGCAAAATTTGCAGGTAAAAAGTGGTAAAAATTGCACCAAACTTTGCAAACATAGCTTCGTAGCTTCATTAAATTTACCACCTTGTCGCATTGTTTACTACAGATATGTTCCAAAAATTTAGAAATGGAACACATTTTCTTTGTTCCTGTCCACGCAGTAATGTGACACTAGCAGAAAAAGTCCACTGTTTGGCCAACATCAGCAAAATTTGCACCAAATTTGCAGAAAATGCCCAAATTTTGCGGAAATTTGCAAAATTGCAACAGTGCCTCAAAATTGAGGAAATCTATATCATCTAAAAAGTGCTCTGGATACCATTCCATCAGTAGCTTGGTCCTAAGAAAGCATGTGTCTAATATCTTATTCTTTACTATTCCTGAAGAAAATCTTCATTCAGGGAAATTATATTTGAATTTTGAGAAAAGTCCGAATAGAGCAAACAACTTTAGGGGAATATTAATCTCCCNCCACCCCTCTCCCCCATTCTTCCTCCCAGAAAATAACGGTTGCAAATTACTCAGTTGTTTGGTGTTAAAACGTAAGAGGCATCAACAGGAGTTTGCTATATCAAGAGGGTTATAGTGAACTAAAATGGATCCTATTGGAGGAAAGACTCCGCATCTTGTCCCTCAAACCAATTCAAGTGTAAATGCATGTCGAGTTGAGATGGGGTGCAAGGCGCTGCACCGCTGCGACTAGCAATGGCATTGTTACGTTCATTTGTAATATTATGTATGTTACATACTTGATGCAATATATGTATGTATGCATTTTACATGAACATACAGCAGAGCTTCGTATTAACTCATATTGCTAAGCCTCCATGTAGGCGAGAATGTCGGTTCACATCAATGCATTATATATTTATCATACTATGTTTTTGCCTCATTGGTGTAGTTGTCTACTAAGTGCTCTGATACCAGTCGAGCCTGTGCGTCATTCGCTTCTCTCGATTGGACAGGGCGTGGCGAGATACACGTACGTTCGCATCTCCCATAGGTAGTAGGGTAGAATGACTAATTAATGGACTTTGATAAAAGTACACCTCAATAAAAAAGTTCAGTATAATATTTCCATGTTTTGCGGGTGTACTTATTCAATTCAATTCAATTCAATTGTTTATTCCCATTGTAAAAAGTTTACAAAAAATGGGTAACAGCCACCGTCCGACGGACGCAGTCTTACTTGCAGACATACATTACATCATCATCACTCCCACACATTTTCCAATGTATAATAAATAGTGCAAAGTATTGTAAAACCAACTCCCTGCTGAGTAAATACGCGTTCGGTTTCTTTTGAGAGATTACACATTAGCGATGAGATCTCTTACGTGCATCGGTGTTGAATGTACCTTTAGTAGCGTTCAATATGCAGCAGAATACATGTAATTCTTACGATGAAAAGAGATCCCATCATTAAATGCACAAGTTCTCATTTTCTTCAGCTCTTCATTATCTATACTTTTATTCTTGAGATCAAAGAGAAGGAAGTTATTGTAGTTAGTGATAAAGAATACAACGTGTCATGCACCTGTTACTGTCTGTACGTAATGTTGCTGTTATTTTCGGGGAGACAGGGAAGGGGGGGAAGATGTGAACTTTCATGGTTACACATCCATAGTATGACTGTTGTTATGATGTCACGTCTTTGAAGGGTAATAATCTTATATGTATTTACATGTATGGTGCGTATTTTGATATGTGTTTGTATTATGAATGAGAAGTATGACATTGTATGACATTGTAAAACACTTGCCTTACGGGGTAAATGAAGTCATATTTTCATTTTCATTTTTGATCTGTGAGAGATGAAGAGTATTGTATAAGGCTGTTTATACTGAAAATAAAATAGGATATTATCAGTTTTTGTGGATGGTTTATGATACATCTTTGGCCATCGCCCAAGACTGAATCATTTTTCACTGATACATGATGTATCTAGATCTAGATAAAAACTGAAATTTACTGCAGTGTAGGATTTTTTTTTATGTCTGTATACTGTTTTGAAATAAATTTCCTGATACACGTAATTGATTTTAACATCATATCTTTTTGTTTTTGTTGTTTTTCATTGTAAATTGTAAAGCACTGTTCACTCGAGACTCAGTCTTCTTTATAAGTAAGGCCTAAAGGAAACTACACTGTATCAAAACCATGATTAATGCTATGTTCTTTCATAGTTAAAATTGGAAGAGAAGACCCAACTTAAGATGGGTCATGTAGTAAGTGGGTGTTTCTGTGTTGTGCAATGGGCTTCTGAGGTGAACAGCCTTTGCACGGTATAATAATCTGCTATTTCACAGACAAACAAGATTTAAAAAAAATTAGGTCAAATTCACATTTGCTGTTCTGTAGGTATCTGGCTCCTATTAATAGAGTCTAGTATCGACATCTGATGAATAAGGAAAATATTCATGTTTTTGAGATCTGTGTAACGATTTTGATTGCAGCAGACGGCTGTATTTGCACACTCTGTCTATACAAACTACGCTGGTTTTGCAAAAGTGAAGCTATGCGGTATTTCAACAAAACTCCAGAATAGTGTCTTTGGCACAAATGTTCTTTTTCTGTAAAATGGCAGATATTACGACATTATTTTTATATCAGCAGTGGCATTTGATCTTATTCTGCATGACTGCACCACTAATGCTGTAAACACAATACTGTTGTGGGTCTGGCTTTATATATAGTTATCAGCCAAAGTAATCAATAGATTACTACAGTAGAACCTAAATACGAAATATTCATGAGATAAGTTTATCTCATTACAAAATACAATGAATTTCATAAGTACAAAATAATTATTGTTCTATCATTTCATTAGAGGAGGTAGATCTCAGTACTGGGCATACCTCAATATGTACATTCATAAATTCGCCCTTTTGCTGATGTGTATAGAGCACAATGTTACCTTTTGGCAGCTTTGTACAAAGCGTGTCTTTCGGTGCCCAATGTGTATACTTTTTCATAAATCCAATCTGTACATTATGCTGAGGTTCCATTGTGTTTTGATGTCCTATGTGGGTTTGCTTTGAAACAAGACTGTTTCGTACTTTCTACACTTCTAAATCAGTCTTGGGGTCAAACTTCAGCCTCATACAGTTATACTCTAACACAATTATTACAAAAAAACTTTTATATGAAACTAATACCAGTCTTGTCTACTATGTTAAAAATGTTGTGTGTGCATTTGTCCTGCCGAGTTTATCAACTGAAGCTTGACGACGTTAGTTGGAGAGGGAAAAGAGGGGTGGGAAGCCTGTTGTGTATACGAATTTCATGCCTAGCGCTATTGTTGCTCGTTTTCTGTTTGGCATCTAGAGAGCTACTTTTTTTAAATTAGCAGTGAGGCTGTGTATAGACTTCCACGTGATTCTGACGGCAAGGCAATGGATGCTGACGCAGAGGTAGCGGGTTCAATTCCGGCCATATCACTTCTTTCCTTGTTCTATTTTCTCTCTGCATAGTCTTCTTGAGCACTTTCCCTTTATCCTCCTCTGTTTAAGCATCTGTATGTGTCCGCTCACTCCCACTTCTTTCATATGAAACTAGTGCTTATCAAAACATTTTCCCATATCCTAAAGTAATAGCTTGCTTGAAGAAGTCATTTGGATATTTTGAAATTTGCTAATTAAAAACTGTTGTAGGACATCCCATAAATTTCAAAACCTGCATGTTCAACTGCATAACAGTTACATTATAGTCTTGTAGTTCATTATCTCCAACCATATCACTATTCTCAAAGTTCTCCTATATCACTGTTAAGGGTAAAATATAGAAACATTTATACCCAGATCAGTTTCTAGATCTAGCTATGGAGGTAAGCTGATAAAGCTGAATCAGCATAATCTCTTAAAATAACAAATGCCACAACACAAACACTTTGCAACCCCAGTGCTGGATTAAGTGCATATGGACCACCAAAAAGAGCACTTTAAGTTTGCTCCCCATTCTTTTGAATGAAATATTCAAAACTTAAAGTCCTTGAAAACATGTCTGGGGGTTCGTACTTTTAAATCTTGTTGAATCCAGAGGCAGCTTCCAGATGGGGAGTCATCAGATGATGTGGGAAGAAAAATGAGCAATTGTGCATCTTTAGACGCTAAATGGGACCATTCATGAACAGTATTTTGAAGGTAACTAGTATTCAACTAGAAGAATCTCTTGGGGGTTTTTTTGCACGTGGAGGTAGTAATGTGAATGGTGATAAAAGGAAATGTTCCTTTATGACCCCCGCCTTTTTTATTTCAATAAATTCGCTGCAAAGTTTCATCCATTCATTTTACCAATTCGTACATGAAGACCAATCCATGTTCGTACATGAAGATCAACCCATGTTGTGATTTAAGATGTTGGTCTAGGAATGGAGATATTAGGATTTAAAAGCAACTGAAGTCGAGCCATATCAAATTTTTGTTTGTCGCTGAAATTTAGAATAAAATAATTTCTGTACACAGAAGTATTGATTTTATTGGCTCAAGGTATGAGTGCCAAGTATTAACTTTAACACTGTCGCTAAGTCCAAAAATGACCCTAAGAATTTAAGACAATGTTATATCTGGGTGGTAATGTTCCAGAATTACAGCGTATGGGTATCCTTGTCAGAAAAAGGAAAATGTGCACTCCGTAAAATATTGAAAGCAGACTATGTCGCTTAGTGCAGTTATGCCATAATTGTGTGTCTATCAGAATTTGCAAGAATGAATGACATTACTTTTTTCTTATACACTGCCATCATCTGCGAAAGGCAACGTATGGTTACAATATATTTACACCAACTTCTGACAGGTGTGGATTTATCTTGAGCTGTCTCTTCAAACAGTAAAGATCAGTTGTGACAAGCAAATATCACGTAAAAAAATGCCAAAACATATTGATTAAAATGTACCTATAACTAAATGCTGAAATTTACCAATTAAAATGTATTTGATATATTTCTTTGTGTATAAAGCATAGTTGTCTTCCATGAAAATATAGGAATAAATAAGAAACTCAAAGGAGTTTTGGAAACCTTATTGATAAAGTGGTTTTTTTTTTTTGTTTGTTTGTTTGTATGAAACAGATTTGGTTTAACTGACTTCTACCATACACTATAAATTATGCTTAAATTAAAACAGCTTAGGAGGTCCCAACCATTTGGTAATCAGTATATTTGAATTGTAATTTACGATAATTATCCTATTACCAAACTTAGGGAAATTTTACACTTTGTTCTAAAACTAAAACTTCATGGTTCCTATTACTGAGTATACATGGAAGTGCCATTGTAATGTTAATCCTGTTCCCAAGTAAAAGTTCACAGGTGAAATAAATTCACGTTCACTCACTTAACAAACAACAAAACCCTTTGAAATGTTACAGAATGGCTTTATCTGAAAATTTTTGAACAAAACTGTGACCTCAGTAGGAATCATCAATAATAAATACAAGTAAAATACAACATACACTTTGTGTACAATAAAAATCTTGTTTGATCCATTCAAATCACGTAAAAACCATAACCCATGTGTTAAAGGGACAGGGATAGATATTTTGCTTCACAGCTTAAAAAGTCTATTGTATTTTTTGAAAGACTTTAAACTGCCTAACTTGTCCTTCCAATGTATGAAAAGACATTACTGAAATATCGGGATTTTTACCCCGTGTAAGTCGTCATTACTCATGGCACATGATTTCATAAAGCGGGAACAGCTTGCAGACGATTGGTGCAGATGCATGCGAAAGCTGAAAGGACCAATCGTCTGCTAGCTTCTCTCGCCTTTTGACATCACGCAGCACGGTAATGGCGACACATGCAGGGTGAAAATCCCAATATTCCAGCGATGTTTTCTCAGAAACGATAAAGCAAAAGAAAAACAATATTCTATTTAAATTTATGACAAATTAATGTGGACTTATTAGCCACAGGACCAAATAACTATCCCTGTCTCTTTAAATAGTCATCGGGTGTAATAATCACTGGTGAATCCACATAAGATATTTTGACAAATTCTTGACAGGCACATCCATTCCCCCGCACCCATCTGGAGCGATACACCTCTTTATGACACACGAACACGCTGCTCCAATAGTGATGACTTTACTTAAATTCTCGACTGATATCTTAAAGACAGCACATCTAAAGTTGCAAATCATTTTCCAGGAGAATACCAAGGGAAATTAAATGCCTTTTATACAGTTTTTTTTTTAAAATTTTGGCACCCAACATATATTATCCATCAAGTTTCATTCTATAACTCGGAACATGTTTGTCCAGGTGATTCCTAATGAAATCCCAGATTTTCATTTTATTCCCCAGGTGTGCAATTATGTATATCAGCATCAATTTTGAGATTGTTTCAGCCGTATAAACCACCAAAGTTGATGACATTTCAAATTCAAAAATTTTCTGAGAGATTCGAATGGAAAATTAAAATGTTCAAAACTCCAGGATATTACTGCAGAAAAAGTTCCAGAACTCCTCGAAGGTGCATCATCCCTCCCTCATTTTTGCCCTGCACACGTTTCTAGATCCAGGTGCTGTAGGCGATACCGATCACAGATTACAGTCATACACCCAGTTAGTTTTGATGGAGTAGACTTATGATTGCAATCAGTACCGTCTGCAGGATGGCTTTGAGACTTCTCTTACTTGGCACTTTGCCGTATATGATTTTTTAAATATTTCCAGGGATGAACAGTAAAAACACAGCAAAACTGCAAGGTAGAATCTCTGTTTTAAACGGCGCATCACAGTGCTTAAGATTATCACACTATAGAAAGGCAGTAGTATGAGGGAACAATATTCAAATACTCTTTTAATGGAAACCCTCTATAATGAAATGTTATTCTGAAATATTCTTAGTCCTAGAGTGATATCTGGGAGAGGCAAGTCCTATATGTACTGTAACATATGTTCAATAGACGCACTAAAAAACTCTGGTGTCTTTTGTAATAAGTGAGCTCGAATGTGTTTCTGTACAAATAGCAAATGCCTTTTCAAAACATATTGATCTCAATGTGGCTGAAATGCTGATTTCCTACTAAGGTTTTGTATTGTAGAATTTGACCAGTTGTTTAATTTATTCAATCCAATAACACCTGTTGCATCTGGGGCCGTTGCAACCCCAGACTAATACTTCCTTCTCCCCCCCCCCCCCCCCCCCCCCCCCCCNTCCACTCCAATCTCCAGATACCATTTCCTTGTTGCTATACAGCAACAGAAATACTACTTAAATCGTGAGACACTGCCAACAAGTTGCTATAGAATCAAGGGTTTCTATCAAGTTTTTACTGGAATATATTCATTTACAATAATTACAGTGCTCCTCTATGTCTTCCAGTTTTTCTCAAGGTTGATTATTCTCCTTGACCTAAAATTACAGGAAACAAAATTTCCTGAAATTCTAGGATTGACTAGGTTAATAGGTCTTTAAAATATTTTAGTATTATCACTGTGAAAAACAAATGTTACCATGATAATGTGGTTTTGCACACAGACTACGGCATAAAGCCCAGTACAGAATCTCTGTTTCCAATTCACGATTGACACAATGTCCAATGGCAAGACCACAGAAACAAATACCTACATACACTAATGCTACAGTCACCTATTTCTGTCTCTTGTATAGCCTGTTTACAAGGTCTAGAAAACCTTCCTTGGGCATTTTACTATCACCAGAGTTAATTAGATGAATAATTTCCTGGTAACTGCTCTCTTCATGTTTCTTGTACATCCCATCCAGGTCAAGGTCTCTGTAGATGGCCTTCACCTGTTCCACAGCTTCTTCATCCCACTTGCCATAGTTTTTCTGTGGGGAGAGAAATAAACGAAAAGCCAAGAAGGTTAGAAAACGTTTAAGTCTACTCACTTCCCTTGAGTTGGGCAATAGAATACATACACATCTCTTTGCTGACCTCTGAGTGCGACAGTATAATTTTGCATTCTAGTGTCACCTGACCGGCCAGCAGACAACATGTGCAACGATCATTATCGATTAAAATAGCCATACAGCGAGTGGGAGGCTGAATTCGGGAAGTCTAGCGCTGCTAGAGTTAAATATCAATTTATTTTTAACAGCTAACCGAGCAGCGGGACTAAATGGTTACCACACTCGACTCAAGATAAAAGGTCATGGGTTTGATTCCCGACCATGGTCGGTGTTGTGAGTGACGTGAACAAGCATTTCATTTACAATTTCCTCAGTCAACACTTTTATACAATGGATACCAGGTTAGAGGCAGCAGTAGAATGCTAGTGATCAGCGCTGTAATTGGTAGTGGCACTGTATGCATCCCAAAGAGTTGACACAATCTTAAGTGATCAGGTCTGCTGTCAAAATGAAGTATGAGTCGCTTTTCGCCTGCATGAAGTTACTGCTATGGTATGAAAGCATAATAATATGTACAGTGTTATAAGATGAAAAAAATGTTGATCTAGAATTTTTCCAGCCTCAGATATAGACCTCTGAAAAAGCAAGGGAGCCTAATTTATGCTGATCACAAACACACACAATCTGGTTATGACCCCTGTAGAAAAAGTATTTCCTTTAATTCAAAAATCTCTTTTGTTGGATCTTGATAACTTCCAAGTATAGCAGACTACGCAGTAATCCTCTGAAATCAATACAAAAAAAATAAAGGAACTTCCCAGTGCTCAGTGGCCAAAGTTGGCCATAATTTAATCACTACGTACAGGCGTTTTAGGATTAGATTGTTTCATGAGTAGCTTAGGATCTGAACTTCCATAATGAAGTAAATTCATCACCATCCCTTTCGGAGGGAACAAACTTCCATAAAGACAGCATATTATTGTTTTCAATTATGCTTTTGACAGGAGATGCCAAATCTATCTCTTACATACCTTCAGCAGTTCAGTTTGTTCTTTACTGGCCACTTCCAATGCCTTGATTATCAACCATCCGCACTTGTTATCCTGGATGTCTGTGCCAATCTTCCCTACAACTTCCGGAGACCCGTAACAGTCCCAATAGTCATTCTGCATAGAATACAAAATCCACAGAATTTACAACAGTACCATCAGCTAAATTTTGAAAAACAAAAAAAAAAAACTACAACCAAAAACTGGCGAGGCACTTTCAGAGAAAGACAGAAAAATGTGGTCTTTGAGAGGGAAAAGGTAGCCTTTGTAATGCTATCAAATATGTTTCCCTTTTTTTTTAAATCATTATTTATCTCTGGCACACCATGAGGATTTATTTTCTAGCTTAGACAATGGTACATAGACAAAAAAAAATGTGTATCAGAAATATATCAGAATAGTGCCACTTATGAAAACAGAAGAGACATAATAAGGACCCACTTTTGATGTTGTTATTGTAATCCAGCTGCAGCCCTTCTGCCTAGTGTCCTAAGTGATAGCTAGAGATTTTGGTCACTTAGCGTTGCTGTAAAGTGTACTGTGTGGGTGTGTGTTTGGAGTAAAAAAATGATCTTTTAAGTCTGTAAGTTCGAGGCAATGAGTAGATAGTGAGTCAGTGTCTTTTGGTGGTACATGCACAGGGAGCAATAACAAACTCATTACCACACATCTCTGAAGGTGGTGTATATTTATGGCACAAAGATTTACCGTACAAAAAGAGGGGGACGGGCAACAGTGCTAAGAAATCTTACTACTGCCGCGCAAAGTGAGGAACATGTTTAGATGAAGATGCACAGCACCCTGAGGATATTCCAACCTTTTAACTTTCTCTTTCTCCTCTTTGATTATTTGCCTGCAATGGCTCATCACTCACCATGACTGCAATCTTCAGTCCAATTATTCATTAAATTAAGATGTAACGGTCTAAACCACTATGCAATCACTAACTTCGATCAAATTTATTCCTCTCACTTCCCTTAGCTACCAGTACAACTTAACTCTCATCAATCTATCCCTCCAGCATGGCAAGGGCCCCTAACTGTATCAAATAATAACATGTTATTGTTTTGCTGGGCCTGATGTCACCTGACTGCTTTGATACCAGATGAGCTAGACTGGCTTCTCTCTGTTGGGCTGGATGTTAATTCTGAAACTTAGATCTGACTGCAGCCATTTTTATAGCACAGTAACAACATAAAAAAACTTCTTTACCTGCACTTGAATAAAATGCCCAATCTCTAGGGATATCATCTTGGCTTTTGAATGGGAATCTTCATCAGATATTCCTGCCTGAAAAAAAAACCCCAAAAAACAAAGAAAAGATCAACTATTACATTGTTCCTTGCCTTGCTTACTCAGTTGGATTTGTAGAGTTGTGTATTTGAGTATCATTATTGAGCTTAATGAAAACTTGAGAAGACAAAAAACAGCAGAATGGAAAGAGGTAAACTAGAAAATAAAAGGAGATGAGTATGTGTCAATTATTTCTCATCTCCATGAGAGTGAGATATCCTCTCATCCCAATATGAGGTGGTGGCAAAAGATTTCCCATCCCATCCCTGTCAACCAAATCAGATGAAAACAGATCACCTGTCTACCAAACTACAATATCAAATACACTTGATTCTTGAGAAAGGAGAACGCCCATACTCAAGGGTTTTCACTGAATGTGCACTAGAAGGCAGAAAGTTGTATCTACTTGTCAAGGCAATATGTATAGTCACTGAGAGTATCTAATTTTCTCATATTCATCTAGGAGCTAAAGGGTCTTGCTATCAAATGTTAACCCTTTAAGCCCTGACCTCTTAAATTAACCCTCTGCCTGGGCTCCTAAACATTTTTATGTGAAAAAAGGGATGTAAAAGAGACGACTCTTGACAACAAATACCTCATAGATAATAACAATCTGACACCACACACAAAACAAACAGATGCCTGACCCTTTAATACCTAAGTCTCTAACAGAATACAGGAAAATACTGGTGTTACAGGCTCATCGGGTTAACTCACTGGTACGCCATATTCACAATGATAGGGTCAACGGGCACAGCAGTATTTCGTATGAGCATCACAGATGACTTTCAGTGTTAAAATTTTAATGTAAGGAGGTGACAATATCTGCAATAATGAATAAAAACCATGCTTTCTTTATGTGTTGCTACATGAGAAAGGGAATCCTGAGCAGTGCTTTTCTGGATGTACTGATTCTGATCTTTGTACAGAATGAAGCGCTCTTTGCCTTGCAATGAGCTTTCAGTTTCAGTTTGTTTCAGGCACATGACAATACTGAGTATAATTTATTATAGAACTGAATAATCTAAACAAACTATCCATTTGTTCCTCATCTTGTACTCCCATCCGTCGCACATCAGTCTGCCCATCACTACATATTGTGCCATCCTTGCTCATAACTCGATTGTCATCCACTTCCATTCTCACACAGCTACCAAATTCTCTCTCTTTCTTTTTATCCCTCTCTCTTAACAAGCTATTCGTCCATACATGCTGTCGTAGTGTCATGTTTGCTACTCATTTACAATACTTATCAGTTCATGACACAGGTATTCACCAGAAAATGTTTATAAGGCTGGAATTGTAAGTACTTTAATCTAAGCCTTGACTGGGATCAGACCATTAAACAACAGGCCTGAGGAGGATTTCCTACACACCAGGGGACTTCTTCCCTCACAAATCTTTCTGATTTCCTGGCTTCCATTCCATCAGCTGTCTCCCCTTTCAGGTGCTGAGTGTAAACATTTGCTTAACACTGTTAGATCCAGGCAAACCAGGTTTAAAATTCATCATTAGTTGACCAATGTTAATGAAATATCTTCCGACTAGTTAAAATAAGGCTGAAGTTGCTTTATGATTATATCAAATTACATAAAGACTGGTGCTTGGTGGAGCTTGGTGGATCTCGGGGGAGTCTTGCGATGAGCGCATTGTTCTAAACCTGGACTGAGATTAGCCTATCAAACTAAAACTTTAGAGTGGATTCTCCATCTCTTCCACACTCCACATTATCCATGCCTGAAGTTGGGCACGACTTGAACATCTGTATATGACAGAATCGTATCACGTATAATATTTAGTGAAGTAAAAATCAGGGTTTATACAGAATCTGAAGAATGAATTTCGCCGGACTTTTTCCAAACCTTGACAAAAATGTCCACTCTTGATGAAATACCGCAATGCAACGCACTGGATACTGGGACCGGAAGCCATTTTTTTTTTTGGTGGAAGTAAGTTTTTTTCTTTTTTATTAGAAGAAAAAAAAATTACTTCCACCAATTTGCAAAAGTGACTTTTACCAATCGATTGTCTCTACAGCAACTTTCCCCAGACATCTTCAGACTTTAGCAGTATAATAGTATTCCAGACTTTTTCTGGAAAACTTCTGTTTTTCCATACTTTTTTAAGGTCTGAAATTTAGATTTTCATTTTCCAGACTGTTTCCAGACTTTGTACAAACCCTTAAAAATGAACATACAGAATACTCACCATATACATGGCAATGGCTACAGGTAGATAGACAGAGTAGAAACATGCCTTATTCTTAACGATGGCGTTGTATCTCTCCATGGTGTAGTGGGTGAAATCTATCTTGTCAGAGGAGCCAGTTATCAGGTCTAAACATTGGCCTGTCACAGTTTGTAAAGTGGCCTGCACGACAGACAGTATTTTCTTACAGGTTGTGGGGAAAAAAACAACTATCCTATTGCAAAATTTCTCATGCTGACATTATGAGCCAATTCAAGTGAAGGCTAGTACTGCCTACAATGTATTTACATTCAGTGGTTATTCACACATTTATTGTGTTTTTAAAAGGTCTATCACCTGAATAATAAAAGATCTGCTTTTATAGTCAGCTGCTAATGTTACCACCATTCTGATGTTAGTGCTCTCATGATCACATATTGAAAGGTGCTTACCCAAAGACTGTATCATTATATGAAGTACATAGAAAAGATAAGGTCTTTATGCAGGCACTTGTTTTGACAATTTTTAAGCGGAGATCCTATCCTTTCCCAGAGGTTGTAATGCAGATAACGAGTGCAACTTGTCACCATAAATGCATTGATTCTTATTTAAAACCGCATACCAATTTGCTAAATGGTAGATGTTTCTCCCTTAAGGGTGATAATCTTATGACAACTGTTATTTGCAGCATCCCCAGTTGTTTGACACCAGATTTTACCTATGACTCTTAGATACCTTTAATCTTGACGCTATTTAAGCTTTTCTGGAGTTTCTGTCTAGATACAAAGTAACCTCTGTTTATAATAGAGAGTGTTGTTAATTCGTCGTAGTTATGTGTCAACACAGAAAATCCAGAAAAAAATTTTGGTAGAGTCAAACATAAAGGTTTCATAGAGACATGGGTGAATACGGTGTCAAACAACTGGTGTTTTGGGATAAAACACTCACTTTTAAGCTTTTTGGTGTGCAAGTTTTCATAGAAACTTCATTGCACTTGGTGGTGGTAAGATGCACACCAAGTAACCTACATTACAATCTTTGGGACTGGATAGCACCTCTCCTTAATATATTTCTAGAATGTCAAAACAAAAGTGCAGCTACCAATACCTAGTATGTGAATTGTTTTGTCAGCTTATTTTCTGGGCTAAAAAATAAGATTTGAGGTTGACGGAGGAGACACATTTTTTTTCTAGAGATTGTGATTTAAATCCACAAGGTGTGTAATTTACCTTTAGGAATATTTATTGAAATGTCTTTGCCAAACTGCACACCGAAGTGATGAAGTGTGCATATTTTTTTCCTCAAGGGTGATGATCTTAGAATAACTGCCATTTGCAACAGCGTCAGTTATTTCACACCACATTCAACTCATGTCTCTTAGATATCTTTATGCATGATGCTATGTAGGCTTTCTCCGATTTTCTATCTAGGTACACTAGAATTCACTTAATACCACAAGTCTTAACCAAAATGTCGGTTATTTCAATCGGAATAAATATATTCCTCTAAAGGCCCTCTTTATTCATGATAAAATTGTATAGTTAACCTGAAAACGACCTTAATCGAACCCTTGACAACATGTTAAGTGAGGCACTGGCAAGAGAGAAAAACACTGATAGATAGGGAGGTGCTGCCGCAGTGAGTTTTCTACACTTGTCCATTCGTGGGCATGTGGTGAATACTGCATCAATCAAAAGCGATGACAACATTTTGCCAATCTCTGACAAAACACAATGCTACAGCCAGTCAAGGCTATCAAAGTGGTAACCTAGACAAAATGCCATCTGACGTTTCTTTCAGGGATGCCACTTATTTTTCATAAAATTCTCTAAATCTTTTGCAGCTTCACAGGAATTCATGTGGACTTTCTGTTTCTAACCTGAATCCACCACTTTCAAAGAGCAAAATCATGTTTGATCTCTAAATAAAGCTATTTTAAACAATAAAGAAACAAGGCTATCTTTTAAAAAAAAATGAAGACACATAAATTTACTACATATTTATACAGTACAGAAATCGAAAGCAGACTTGCCAATCCCTAATTATCAAGGACCAGGCAGCAGGTGAGGCTGTTTGAATAAAACTCATCACATATTTTAATTTTTCTGATTAGACATTCAAATACGTATATTCTTCATCAAAGTGAGAAACTTACTGTAAACACAAAGGCTAGGACAAGTTGCATTAAAATATTTTTTCTCCTAGTGCTTGGGTTGTGATTTGACAAGAGGAAGCTTCTCAACAGGAAAGTCCCTAGATAGAAACTAGGATTTTCTTAAATATTTTATTCGTTACATCTATTGCTTTCAATCATGAATCAGACTATCTCCGCAAATTAGCATTGATCTACGTGCTCCCCAAAGTTGACCAGCCTTACCTACACACCGCCCCAGGAAGACTAGCAAGAGCGACGGGCGATAAGCCATTCCTAGTGCTATTGAAGCAAGGTCTACAAGACAAATTTCCGCAGAAGAAAGCGTGCATTGGAAAGCGTAACGACGAATTTGTGTGTCTGTAACATATCCCAGATTGGGAATATGTACTTATGTACAAAACAATTAAACTATAACAAACAACTAAGACAATACGAACAATCAACAGAACAACCGATCAGGCTCACACATTTATTAATCATATTAGTCAATACAATAAGTACAAGTATAGCAAAATACTATTTCCACTGCCTTCACAACATCCTTTAAAATATGACACTGGCCTCAGCCTCAACACTACCCCTTAGTGCGTTTTACGTTCTAG
>JAWQUT010000655.1:0-11455 GCA_033807755.1 Ellobium chinense
CTTCCCTCCTCCTCCCCCCACACACATCGCCAAAGAAAAAAAAAAGGAATATAAATACTAGATTGGCCAAAAAAATCATCCTCGCTACGCTCCTGGTTGAAATATTTAATAGAAGCATAATCTGAGATGAATAGTTATTCCAGCTGCTAGAGAATAGAATAGTCTATATCATTCTAACTGAGGCTGGCTAGCTTAAGTGAAGGAGTATACAAACATACATCGGTACGGTGTATATTTGTGGATTTGTGGCAGAATATCACACAATAACATAATATTTCTATATCATGCAGTTGACCATGTCCAATAGAACAATGTAAGAACCATGGGTTGCTCTATCCACATCTAAAGAAAATTGTTAGCACATAATATCCGAGAAAAAAAGAGCCTTGGTTAGTGGAACAAGGTGACCCTCTAGGTTGTGCTGTTTATGATTTGTTTGTTTGTTTATTTGTTTTAAATGTCCTGTAGATGCTGTTATCACTTAAGATTATTTAGTCGGCTGTTATTGTAGTTTTTGGGTGGTAATGATGAAGATGATGACACTGTTCAGGAAAGAGACGAACATGATTATGATAATGATGTTTTTAATGAGGATGAGGATGATGAGTGAACGACTGCCGTGATGAAGAGTGAAATGACGATGGAATCTCAATGACCTTGTATGGAAGAAGAAAAAGCCTCAGTTGATTCAGTCTTCACTAACAGTCAATAAAAGATGAAGGAAAAAGTGTTGCTGCTCTTTCTTCAAATATAAAGAAATGCCTGCAAACAGAGCTGCAAGGCAACAGTAGAAATGAAAGAATAGTAACTCTGTTATTTTTTCTTGAGCTGAATTACATGTTACGGTATTTGACAGGTATCAAATACAGGAATACACACTATTCAGACCTGCATAAACACGAATGTATTAGTGGGGAGTGAATATTAGCGGCATATAGGGCTTTAGCATAGGTTTCATCAGAATCAATTCATTAGAGACGTTGATTTTTCAAGCCCCCGACCTCCCCCCCTCCTCTCGCCTTCTTTAACATCCAATATCCCCTGTCAGTTCTATGATGGATACGCCTACATCTTCTTTTGGTTGCAGGAAGCTAATTGATAAAAAAAAATATCTCTCAGGGTAAAAATATTCGCATAATCAATTCACAGGGCAAAAGAGGTGAAATTCAGTCTTGAATTTGTTAAAAAATAATTGTTGCAGACAGTGTTTCCCAATGGCTTCAGCGGATTTCATTTGTGCGGACCTGTGATCTGCAAAAGTAGATAAAATTTTTAACCCTTTTCATGTAATTTAAAATTGTGAAAAATCTAAATGAAGGACCCCCACTGTAAACAGTATATAATTTGAGCGCAGTGGTGGCACCAGACCTGCAGACTAATCTTGGCTATCTCTGAACGTTCCTGTGGTTCGAGGAGAAATTTTTATTAAATGGCTCAAAGAAGCTTTTACAATTTGGCTCCTGCAACTTTCTGTAAAAAACACGATTCCACATGACGGGCTGTCTTAAAGAAGAAAATCTTAAGTCTGTGTGCAGAAAGCACCACTATGTGCCATTTATAACGTAACATTGTGGAATACTGGAACCTCATTCCAAATTGTCGCAGAAATATTCGAATACAACCATACTGTGTTTCTGCCCACGTGACGTGTAGTGCTATATATAGTGAAACGTGCTTTACAACGTTCCTAATTTAATTCATGCATGGTCAGTGTAACAGAGTAAATCAAATAGATAACAAACTTCTCCACACAAACACTAAGCTACTAGACTACGGTGGAAAAAAAGCATCACTCCTGGTACACGCAGTATTACTGTGGATACAGCCCGTCAGATCTGTAGAAGATATCGTTGTCCACACATGCAGCGCCATTATAAAGCACAATCACCCTATAAGAAAGCAGCCAGTTCCAGCTAAGGTGTTGTTGTGCTGTGGTGTGATGTGATCATGTGGCGTGGTGTGATTGTGTGGTGTGGTGTGGTGTGATGGTGTGGTGTGGTGTGGTGTTGTGTGGTGTGATGATGTGGTGTGGTGTGGTGGTGTGATGGTGTGGTGTGGTGGTGTGATGGGGTGGTGTGATGATGTGGTGTGGTGTGATGGTGTGGTGTGGTGTGGTGGTGTAGTGTGGTGGTGTTATGGAGTGGTGGGGTGGTGTGATGATGTGGTGTGGTGTGGTGTGATGGTGTGGTGTGGTGTGATGTGGTGTGGCATAATGGTGTGGTGTGGTGTGGTGTGGCGTAGTGGTGTGGTGTGATGTGGTGTGATGGTGTGGTGTGGTGGTGTGATGGTGTGGTGTGGCGGTGTGATGGTGTGGTGTGATGTGATGGTGTGGTGTGATGGGTGTGGTGTGATGGGGTGGTGGGGATGTGGTGTGGTGTGGTGTGATTTGATGTGGTGTGATCATGTGATGTGATGCGGTGTGATCATGTGATGTGATGTGATGTGATGTGATGTGATGTGATGTGATGTGAAGTACTAAGCCTATAGGGAAAGTTAGGGAAAGTACATAATTGCTGAATGCAAACATGCAGTCTTACTGTGGCACACCTATTAATAGAAAACACCAGTGTCCACACATGCAAAGCTGTTAATGGAAACAAACTTTGTAGTCGTTCAGAGAAGAGTCAAAGTAGGGCGGCATCACCATGTAATGACACTATAAAAGGCTACATTGTGTTTGAAACAAACCATTCCAAGGCACAGGGTCAAACTAACACTGGGATACTATCACTAGAAATGACTCCATGCACAGTGTCCCCTTACATTCACTGGCCTCTCATCCAGCTCTGATGGTAGCTCGTCCTCTTCATTCTGCTCGGCTGGTGGTTCCAGTGGTGGTGGCAATGATGATGGTGGTGGTGGTGGTGATGACGGTAGTAGTGGTGGCGCGGATGTAGGTGATGATGGTGTAGGCGACATTGATGCTGGTGGTAGTGTTGCCGTTCTCTAGTATGTTTAAAATGACTTCTTTATTTTTTACGACATGACAACTTTCAGCACAGTGCACACTGGTGTCAAGATTTCTTTATGTTGATGCAACTGTTAGACGCTTACTTCATCAAATAATTACTTTGCTATGTAGTTTGAATTCAGGCTGCATGTACCAACTCTAAACTTGTCAGTGCGTATTGTTGTATGTGATGATAGCCAAAAAAAAAATGAACTGAAACTTACTAACAACAAGGAAACTTGATTGATGAGGGATAGGATATTAGATCTATGCTAACAGTTTCCTTCCATTCTTTTATAAATGCATTACCATCATGATGCTGATAATGATGATGATGATGAAAAGAGTAACAGTAAGCTGAAATAAAACATGCTGTCCTTATATGCAAATTCTAAAACTAGACAAGACCATAGGAAACAAGAGAAGTGTAGGAGGACTGAACAGTGCCAGGCATCAGCTGAAAACAGTGAGTGTATGATAAAGAAATCACTCAGACTTGTTACTCGCATTCTTCGTGATAATTAGGACAACAAAGTGCTAACAAATACTGTAAACTATATGTTGGAGTGTTTAAAAAGTGTAATAAATGAACTTGTAATCTACCAAGCGGAATCTCTGGTTAATGTAATTAGCTAATTAAAGAGAAAATACCCAAATTATCAGTGCAAATTAATCAATCCAACTTGAATACGTGCATTGGTCTACAAATAAAATTTGAAAATTTTCAGGAGAGAAAAAAATCTCAGGGGCCATAATCAAACTGTGAAGAGACAAGAGTATGTGATGATATTCCTTCCTGACATTTGATCTGATCAGTTTTTCAGTGTCAGCCTCAAAGGGCAGCCCAACTAAAACATGTCTGATGTCTGATAGCTGCAAGTTAGGAAAAGAACACTGAATCCACTGGTCCTTAAATTTGAATGAAAAGAAAAAAGGGAATTTTCAAACTTACCTTGTGGAAAAGATAATGAATAGCTAGGAAGGGTCACACATTGTTAATATTGTAATTTTTGTCCAACACAGATCTAGTTTGGCAATAAAAAACTTGGTTTAAAACTGTTCGCCATAAAGATTACACTCCTGTCCAACAAAGTGAGCTTATTATAATAGTCTATGATATGTCTATGATATGTCTATGATATGTCTCTTGAAATTTTTCTGCTCACAGTCTGACTATTGTGGCCCAACTTACAATCTTTGGCGGCTTTTCTTCTCTGTCTTCTGCCGTTGGCTCTTTAATAACGACAGACTTCTTGGACTCTTTTTTAGTTTGAGGTGGTTTGACTGCTGGCTGTCACATGCCAAATACAAGACAATCACATGACACATTGAAATACAAGACAGTCACGTGACACGTTGAAATACAAGACAGTCACGTGACACGTTAAAATACAAGACAGTCACGTGACACGTTAAAATACAAGACAGTCATGTGACATGTAAAAATACAAGAGTCACGTGATATGTTGAGGGAGATGTGAATGTGATGCGATCTCAAAGTCAGACACAAAACAGAGAGAGAGAGAGAGAAAGAGAAAGAGAGAGAGAAAAAGAGAAAGGAAGAGAGAGAGAGAGAGAGTTGCTCAGCTGTGAAAAGCCAAACCAAGACATTGCAAGTGGACTAAAATGATATACAGTCATATAAGTATGGATGCTAATCTCTGAAAGATCTGGGAATGAAATTGAAGAAATTGAAACACCTGGCGTACAGAAATGCAACAAAGTTGACATCCGAAAACTTTAGAGAAAAGATAAGCTCTAGAATGGAGTGAGGAAAGATCTAAACCATGTGATGAAGGCCGGAAAAAGTGGAGAGTATTGGTAGAGACTGGACAGACATTTAGCAAAGTACAGAGAGATGTAATGGCAAGAGAATGGGATTAGGACAGCGAGTCAGTGAACGAGTGAATGAGAGAGTGAATGAGAGAGTGAATGAGAGTGTAAATGAGAGAGTGAATGAGAGAGCTAGCGGTAAAGCCAGATTGAAGATAGATTAGCAAGGGCGTTGAAGCACGAGGTCTAGTTAGACTATATAGTTATAGACTTATGTACACCTTATACGTGTGTTGCTTGGGTCAGAAATTTGACGGACAACTTGAAGCTAGACTTAAAATTAAGAGCTCACTGGTCGATAGTAAACAATGAATTTCATCTACCAGTCACATCAGTTTATACGATATATTAAAATTCTCATAAATATTATCAAAGCAAGGGTCGATTTCTTAATTTGTGAATATTGTCTTTGCATGAGCTGCTAGATAAGCGATACCTATAAAAATGCATTCAATTTGATTACTGTGAGTATCATTAAATCTCTTGCTTTCCAGAAATTATCTGTGAAAATGAAAACATATATAGCTTTCTGTAAAGTTTGACGCAGAATAGTTTTTAACTGCTCACTTAGGTCTGAAAGAAATTCCTAAAAAAATTTAATGTCAAATGGTTGACTCTTTTATAAAGAAAAAGACATCATAAAGCCGACACTTAGTTCTTACTATACTCAGTGAAATTGGGATCATTGCAAGACTGACAGAACAGAGCAGCAGCAACATTTAGATAACTTTCACAAGTTCTAAGAATTGACGTCATACCTTTCTTCGAAGAATCGCCAGCACGTCTTCATATCCCTTTTCCTCCGCCAGCCTGCACGCATCCTTCCCATCCTGTTGGAGACAGCATGCCATTGTCACGTTGAGATCAAGTCAACAGAAAGCTTAAAAACTTTGCCTTGAATAGACAGAAATTCTGCTCATTCCAGCTCTTTTTTCTGAACTCATTAATATGGATTGTGGTCAATGCAAATAACCGATATGTTCCACGTGTGACCAAATACTGGTGGAAGTTTTACATTTAGCTTATCAGTTTGTCTTTGTCTCTTTCAATCTCTGTATAATTTCACAGAGTTCCTTTAAAGCTTTGCACACATAAACTTACTGTAACTAATATTTCACCAACTTTGAATCCTAGATCTATTTTCACATCCACATTTGATTCTAGTAGGACGTCTGCTATTTTATTCTTCAAAGGGAATCACAGATTGGAAGTTTTGAATCTTTAGCTTTTCCTGTTCTTCTCTAGAGTTCTAACACACCGTGACTATCAGTTGTACATACAGTCATAATATCTTCTCTCAAATGCACTGGTAGCTTAAGGAAAGATTGATAGTGCAAGACAATTGTGGTAAACGGGGTAACCACGGCATCTGTCTTCTTGGCCATCAACTGCCATTTTTTTCCATGTCTCTAACTAATACCAGAACATCTTACCCAATCACAGATGTCAGACATTGCTCCGGACTCAACAAGCAGCTGGACACATTTGGTCATCTGCCCGTTGTCCCGAAGATGTTGGCTTTTGATGACTAAATTCAAGGCGGTGTCTCCTTCCTGCAAGGACAACAAAATAGATAGATAGATAGATAGATAGATAGATAGATAGATAGATAGATAGATAGATACATACATACATACATACATACATACATACATACATATATACATATACAAACACATCCATCCATCCATCCATCACTGCGTCCGTCCGTCCATTTATGTGTCTATCCATCCATGCGTCTGTTCATCTATCCATCTGGGTTAGGCTCAGCTTATTGATACATGTAATATTCACCTGGGTTTTTATCTATCTGCTCTAAAATTATGAACTGTACATGGCATCAAGATGTTAAATATACAAAACAGGCTCTATAGATATAGTCTGCAACATCATTTAGGTGAACATTTACAAATAACAAAAATATAAGATTTCTGTCTTCAAAATATCATCCACTAAAATATTTTAAAAAACGACACATTTAGATCACATGAACTGATGACCTTCAAAAAGCACCTAATACCAGCAAAAACAGACACAACTTGTCTTCTGTTTAAGACAGGAATTGTGAGGTATATTTAGAATAAAAATGACCACATTGGGCATTGAGAAACATACAAACAAACAACCCAGGGTACATAGCTGCGTGATGCTCGTTACGTTCATGTCTCTAGTGAAAGGCTCTATCACTGAGGAATAGCTCAGGCCTAAGGGCAAGGCTGGGAATGAACCATGGCTGTATAATGGCCTGTGCATGTGATTATTAAACTGAACATGTTTTGAAATCCACTGGGCATCCTGCCATTATTTGAATTGCGTTTCACTTTGATTAAGGGAATTTTATGTCACTGTGTGAGCAAGCGTTTGCTGAAGCCCGGTCTAAGTTTATTTCGTTTCGTTTCTGATCACCAATTTTAATAGCTATGAAGAGACTCTGTGAACTTCAGATATATAGAAAGTTCTCATGATGGTCTCAGTTCGTGATGGTGGGTGAAACGAAAGCTATGTCACGTCTTTAGTGTATTATAACGATAGTCACAATAATTAGACAGTGTAACATGCGTCACTTTTGTGAAGGAACATGTAAGTTTCATAAGAACTATACCTAATCGATGGATGCATTTTTTGTCATGAGATATTTTTGAATTCCTGGCTACTCTAGTGATAGACAATTTTGATCATATTGAGAAACACTAATATCTTCGCTCCAGTTTGGGGCAAATTTGTGACATGGATCAAGTCTATGTCCTGTGTAACGAACATCACAATTTCATGGATTTGTCAAGATTGCAAAGTTAAACATGAAGCAGCCATGGTGGTTTATTTCATTCCTGTGTAGATCTCATAGACAATTATCATTTTTTGTTCTATTGGCCCCAGCAAGTAAACAAGTTAATATGGATCTGACTTTTTATGTTCTTGCGTGACACATGTTACAGTCAACATAGTATTAACTTATGTCACTGTGTATCAAGTGTGACACATTTGGTAAATTATGACATTTTATGAACTATTTTCTGTGTATTGTTACCGACATGGTTGGTATATTTGAGTCATAGACTTTTCATCTCTGAAATCAAAATTATTTCTTTTGAGAGTGAAAAAAATATCTAGCTTTTCAAGCAACAGTTTTTCCCGTCACTCATGTTACATGGATATAAAAAAATTAAATGAATATTATGTCCAATGTAACATGAATCACATGAAATAAATGTTGTGTTTCATTTTAATTGTTTTTATTTAAACCTTCATTTATAATACATTTGCTTACAGAAAATTATTTGAGATGGTGTATAAGGTTAAACTCTATTCTTGGTTTGAATGCATTCCAGCTAACAATTTAAAGTGCCAGATTCTTATTACATGTATTCATTTTCAGCCTTAAAGCTCAAGTTCTGGTTGGAACATCATCTCTTCTTTGATTTATCTGATCACGGATGGAACATTCGCTGCACATGCCTTAACTGTTTGAAGTGTCTGATTCAAGACACTGGTGGGCCCTACATTTCTAGGCCTATAAAGAATTTTGATTGTGGTAGACGTTTTAGATAAAGCAAGCATTTTATTTCCAGTTTAAATGTTAACTGACTATATACATGTATAATAAATACTCTGTATAATGTATAATAAATACTCTGTATATTACTTTGAGGAGCATCTTTGGCCGCAATATTTTGTCAGTTCCGTGGAACTTGCTGATTTGGATAGAATTCAAATAGAACATAATCCAGGAATGCTAATGTCCATTACAGCTTTTAGTTTGGGTGGAAACTGTTAAATAAAGCTACTAAGATAAATATTCTTTAATTTCAGGCGGCACTTTATTTTATTTCAAGTTTATGGAAGATTTAAGAGACCCTTTCCAAGGCATTTTTGTCCTTGTAACAAGCATCACATTTCCTTTATGTCACATGACAAGCATCACGTTACATGTAATGTTTTATGATACTTATAAGATTTATTGTTACTGCTTGCTTTTTAAGAATTAAAAGGGAGTCAAACCTCTGAACAATTAACTTGACTGATTTTATGCGTGTGCTTTAGTTATTCTATAAAAAACGGACATTTTTTGATTGAAGTTTTCATGTCATGTAACATGTCCTTCATTTCATAGATTTATCTACTGTCAGTACAGTAAATATTTTGTTTTCATAATTGAATTAATTTACTTTGTGCATATTATTGATATCTTGTGTTTTGTCTGTTGTTTGAGCCAAATATGAAGAATTAGGGAAAGAATCTTTAATGTCACTGTAACATGCGTCACAGTCAGTCACAGACATAATCTTCACGTAACAGAATTATGAGTCAAGGAATTATGTCAAGCAATTCAGAGATGGTACTTGGAGGTCTGAGTTTCAATATTAATACATTACTTCTGACACACACTCAATTTGCTTTTTGTTACAATAAGCTAAGCCTGACCCATCTATCCATTTCTAGCCACCCATCCGTTTCTTTCCACTGAGTTATCTGTCCGTCTGCTTGTCTAACACCCATCAAGCCATCCATCTAGCCATCTATCTAACCACCTATCTAGCCACCCATCTAGCCATCCATTTAGCCACCTATCTAGCCACCCACCTAGCCACCCATCTAGCCATCCATCTAGCCATCCATCTAGCCACCAATCTAGCCACCTATCTTGCCACCCATATAGCCACCTATCTAGCCACCAATCTAGCTACCTATCTAGCCATCCATCTAGCCACCAATCTAGTCACTCATCTAGCCATCCATCTAGCCACCAATCTAGCCATCCATCTAGCCACCTATCTAGCCACCTATCTAGCCATCCATCTAGCCACCAATCTAGTCACTCATCTAGCCACCTATCTAGCCACCTATCTAGCCACCTATCTAGCCATCCATCTAGCCACCAATCTAGTCACTCATCTAGCCATCCATCTAGCCACCTATCTAGCCATCCATCTAGCCACCAATCTAGCCACCAATCTAGCCACCTATCTAGCCATCCATCTAGCCATCCATCTAGCCACCTATCTAGCCACCTACCTAGCCATCCATCTAGCCACCAATCTAGCCACCTATCTAGCCATCCATCTAGCCACCAATCTAGCCACCAATCTAGCCATCCATCTAGCCACCTATCTAGCCACCTATCTAGCCATCCATCTAGCCACCAATCTAGCCACCTATCTAGTCATCCATCTAGCCACCTATCTAGCCATCCATCTAGCCACCAATCTAGCCATGCATCTAGCCACCTATCTAGCCATCCATCTAGCCACCTATCTAGCCATCCATCTAGCCACCTATCTAGCCATCCATCTACGCAGCCACTCACCTCATCTCTTATGTCAGGGTCTGCACCAGCCTGCAGTAATGTTGACAGTGTGTCATACACAGGCAAGTCGCTATGGGTAACAGCGTAGTGGATGGCTCCTGCTCCATGCTGAAACATAACAATGGTGTCACGTTACTGTGAACAAGAGAATGGTGTCATGTTACTGTGAACAAGAGAATGGTGTCACATTACTGTGAACAAGAGAATGGTGTCACGTTACTGTGAACAAGAGAATGGTGTCACGTTACTTACTGTGAACAAGAGAATGGTGTCACGTTACTTACTGTGAACAAGAGAATGATGTCATTTTACTGTGAACAAGAAAATGGTGTCACGTTACTGTGAACAATGGAATGGTGTCATGTGTGAACAGTATCTTCAGAAATTTAAAATGTCAACTGAGGGTTAACTGCGGTGGTGGTAGTGCCATCTTCCCACCCCATCCCTGCCACCCCACCCCTNATCTCCTCTCGCTGTAAAATCAGCTTTAGTTTTTTCTACAAAAGAACAGAAGAGAGAGAGAGAGAGAGAGAGAGAGAGAGAGAAAGAGAGAGAGAGAGAGAGACAGAGAGACAGAGAGATTCACCTTATTAAGAGTATTAGGATTTCCTCCCAAGTGAATATTTTCCTGTAGTCTGTGGTGATCACTGTCCAGCACAGCCTCAATGATGTATGGCTGAAAAGAAAAAGAAAATCACAGTACAAGCAATTCCATCTATAGCACAAACTCACCTAGATAAGATTACTGTAAAGCTGCAGTACACGGCTGTGTGATATATATTCAAGTTATGGTTTAGCTGGAACAGTTGTTATCATATCTCAGCCTTAAAGAGCAGCTGACCAGACCCCAAGGAAATCTACTTGTCTCGGAATGACTGAACTGAGTGAGTGTCAAAGGCTACTTCTCAATACCCGTGACAACAAAGCTATACATCACAGCGATACATTCAGCTTTTCTTAGACTAGTATCCGACATGGGCCAGTTCATTCAGTAACTTTCTCAACTCGTCCCTGTCTCAAACTCAGCTGAGATACACAGGTCCTAGTTAGTACATCACCGCAGACAGTCTGCTCATGTAACTAGAGAGAGAACATCCCACAAGACACATCTTTATTGAGTTCTGTGCTTGAAATAGTGCCAGTCAAGTCTTACAGCAATGTCCATGTTAGTACCGGTGTCTTCCATTGGAAGGAAAGACACAGGATGTTTATGACACTCCACCAAAGTTTGGCTTCACCCCATATCTCTACTCTCTCCCGTCTTCTCTCATCCCATATCTCTACTCTCTCCTGCCTTCTCTCATCCCATATCTCTACTCTCTCCCGTCTTCTCTTATCCCATATCTCTACTCTCTCCCGTCTTCTCT
>JAWQUT010000655.1:39428-52869 GCA_033807755.1 Ellobium chinense
CCAAGAAAAAAAAAGCCAGCCTCAAATTCCATTGCTTGTGTGGAAATGTGCCAGCAAGGTTGAGCGAGTCCTACGTGTGTTGTGTAGGTGTGTTGTGTACATGTGTTGTGTACGTGTGTAGTGTAGGTGTATTGTGTACGTGTATTGTGTACGTAAGACTGTACCTGTGTTGTGATAGTAAGAGAACGCCAGCCCACATAACATGGATATCTGTCCTGATAGTAGCAAGAAGTCACCTGGAAAGAATATCACGTTCCAAACTGAATATCACAAGGGTTACGGGAGCCCAAATAATCAACACATCTTGCCCGGGTGCACATTTTGTTTTGTTTTTTTATATTTACACTGAAGTTATTCTACCCTCCCTGACGGACCGTGGCTTCGACTAAACTAAATAACTTTCTGCATCTCCCGTGCATTCCCTCCTCAAGTGCCAGCCCGTCAACGCCCCTGATACCTATAGAGGCAGGGAGAACGCCCCAGACTGCAGAGATCCTCGGTGAATTAGTTATGAACGTCCATCGTTCAACAGAAAAAATCTGAGGCCATCAATATACAGACAAAATCTGAGGCCATCAATATACAGACAAAATCTCTGAGGCCATCAATATACAGACAAAATCTGAGTCCCATCATTCAACAGACAAGGGCAGGCAGGACACGGGACACGGGAGAGAGACCAGGGCGAGGAACCATTGGGTCTTGAACTTTCACAGTTTGAGAACTTCTGATTCCACAGAACTCGCTTACAAGTATCCCATCATTCAATTTGAATCCATCGATCTCCCTTTCTTCTCTTCCTCCCTCCCCCCTTTTTCACCTACCCTCCGAAGTAGCCTACAAGTTTTAATTTTGTGCTGCACATCTCCTTGAGCCTACCTCTCCCCTCCCTATCCGCCACCTGCTCGACCTTCCGTTTCTAAAACCTCCTTCCTACAACTCCCATTTAAACTCTGTCCAGTTGTTTCCTCCCAAATATAGTTAGTAAACAACATTCTCGTTTGCACAACACATCCTCACATGGGTGAACTTATCAGAATGCCTTTGCCGTCTTGGAAAAAATATCAAGCGTTGTAGACCTGATCTCAAACAAAGCATAATATGAACAAAGACAGCCAGCAGCAAATCATGAACACTGCAGGACATGTCTGTCTCTTGTTGTCTCAGCTCCTTACACACACAAATTCTGCAGCTTCACGAAGTCTGGCTGGTACCAGACAACATGATCAACTCAAAGCAAACATCATGATATTCACAAGACAGCAACGCTCTTAGAGCTTCAGAAACACGACCAATTTGTTTGGTGTTGCTATGAGCTATTCAAATATGCAGGATTGTGAACGTCTGGCCACTGTGTCTCAAAGTGCACAATCATTTATCCCAGAGTGAAGAAAACAGCAGTTACACCTTTCTTTCATTTTCAACATGTTCAACACTACGACGAGCCGACTCATCGGCGCGACGTCTTACACGTCGCTACGACAAGCCGATCAGTCGGCTCTGTGAATTCTCTACAAAATATCATCTAGTCCACCTTTCTAACTAAAATATCCATGTTTACACCGGAAGTTATGTTGATAAAGCGTCACTCGCGGTTGGTTTGATCGAACTGAGGGGGGATGGGACTGGGTAAACGAAATGCTATGGTTGATTCTGACACGACCCTTCTGAAAATTACGTAAAATTGGAAAAAAAATTCCGTAGCGAATGAGTTAATGTCGGTCTTTCCTTTGCGCACAACAGGACCGTGCAATCTTACAACGGATATCATTTACACACACTCACAATGATTACGCACACCCACAATGATTATGCACACCCACAATGATTACGCACACCCACAATGATTACGCACACCCACAATGAGTACGCACACCCACAATGATTACATACACTTATTATAATGTTCACATGACAAGGAATGGTAACAACAAAATGCCAGCAGGACTCACGTATTGAACCTACATGTTGGTCAGGCTATTGATGGCAACAAATTGTCTCATTGACACATTTCTCACACTCCTTTACTTGTTCTTGTCTTCTTTTCACGACTTCGCTCATTCATTCACACTCACGGTGTGACATGACTGATTGACTGAATGAATGAGTGAGTGAGTGCCTGACTAACATCGATTGAGTGAGTGAGTGAGTGAGTGAGTGAGTGAGTGAGTGAGTGAGTGAGTGAGTGAGTGACCAGCTGACTGACTTTTTGACTAAGTGACTCCCTCATTGACTGCCCAATCGTCCAATGTATGTCTGGTGGCGTGAAGCCAGGACAAGAAGACGGGCTGCCACTCACTATTTATAACCTCTGAACGTTCTGTGACTTATGAGGTGGAATCATTTAGTTGAGTCATGCGGACTTTACTACATTACTAGCTACAGTATTTATACAAAGTGAGGGGAAAAATAGACATCTATAAAAAAATGTAATTAAATATTCGCAGGAATACAACATCCTTGACAAGCAGGTTAAACAAAAAAGAAAAAAAATATGATTTTTCTTTCCACCAAGCATTTCAGACTGATATAGAAAGATGGTTTTCTCTGACTGAAAGACAGCATTATCAGAAAAATAGCATTTCTGAACTTGGTATTGCTATAGCCAGTAAGAAAATAGCTGAATAAAACTACAGAAAAAAGAAATCAACAACAACAAAAGCAAAAAAAAAAAAAAAAAAANAAAAAAAAAAAAAAAAAAAAAAAAAAAAAATCACGTCTAAATATGTGCACATAATAACTGTCTATGGATTCCAAACAAACGAATCCTGAAAGACAGTAAACCTTTTTCAGAGTTATCTCTTTCTCTCTTTTACTCTCTCTCTCTCTCTTCAAGTTCTTTTCACTCTCCTGTTCAGTTTGTCATGGATCAGTGCGTTGGAGCTTCTAAAAGACGTGACTAGTGGGTACCTGTACAATTCTATTCCAATGACACAATATAACTTGAAAGAGATCTCAGCTTTGGCTTCATAGGTCACATAGATAATGATAGATTAGACTTGCACAGTGATAAACATCGGCATTCAGCCATGTCTTCCTGTATACAGCTCTAATATAATAACATGTGTCTCCCTCTCTCTCTCTCTGTGCTTCTGTTGCTCAATCACTCATCACTTTCAGTCTGCCATGGCCGGTGTAGGTATGGTGTATATTATGGTGTAGGTATGGTGTATATTATGGTGTATGTATGGTGTATATTATGGTGTGAATGAAGTCGTTGTATTAACATTACCTGCACGTAAACGATCAGGTAAAACCTTGAAATATAAAACATAGTAAGTGAGACCTTTCTTTTTTGTTGCACAAAGTTGAAAAAATATTAAAAACTAGAACAACGAAGTTATCAACAAATTAATTATCAGAACATTACAGAACAACTGAGCACCTCCAAGTATCCTGTGCTTACAATCTTACTGGGATTCTCAAAAATGCAAATCCCATCATAATTTATAAAGCCACATTATTGCACTACCCACATTTGAACGGCACATTACACAACTCCCAGACCAGTCAGTAATCTTGTGTTCACTCATGGCTTAGAAGTCATTTTTATATCGTTTTCTTCGGTTCACCGTTGGTTGTCTTCGCAGTTCCGTTGGCCAGATGGTCAGTGTTCCTGGACTCCTGGAAGTTCCAGTCCACAGGGTTGAAGAGCTGCTGCGTCTTCTTGTAGCCCCAGTAAGGTGTCATGACGAAAGTGACCAAGACCAAGTTCGTGTAGAGGAGGAGGAAGATGAGGCCAGGCATGTAGGTGTAGATGTACTCCCAGTTGTTGTAGGTCACATACCACAGGTGACACTCAACCACGCTACGGAGGTGGAAGGTGTGGACCAACACGATCTGGTTGATCCACCAAATGGTGGAGCGCTCCATGCCGGCTTTGAGCAGTACATAGCACAGACAGGAGAAGGGAGTGCTCATCTCCAAGATTAGAGCCTTGCACCCGAAGCAGTAGTTGGCCTTGAGGGTGATAGCCAGTGTGTAAGCGAACAGCGCCAGTCCGTGATGGAGGATGAGCATTTTGGAGAAAGACTTGAAGATGATGTCGGACACGATGACAGCAGACAACTCAAATATGAAAAAGCCCACAGTGACAAACATGACCACGTGAGTGGTAGCGTTCGTGCCGAAGACAACATCACGGTCCAGGTTGGTAGACTTGAACAAGGCGTATGAGCCAAAGAAGATGGCAAAGAAGCCAAAGATACCCCGAACAACAGCCAGACTCATGAAGACTTTGTATTTCATTCGAAGAGCTCGGAAAGATTTGGAGATGTTGGAAACTAGTATGCAGGACAAGAAAACTGATGCGAAAAGAACAAACCCACCCAGAATGAAATAGTTTCTGATCACGCTGTCATTATAGTCCAGTTTCAGGAGGTCGGGATGAATGTACTGGATAATCTCCTCCGATTCAATGATGTCTACAGCAGGGGGCGGTCTTATATCACCCTGGGCCATTGTCAGACTGGTCTGTGGTCTTGTTAGAGTCTGTTGATACAAGATAATATTCGTTATAGAACAAGGACATCATGACCACTCATGAGCATGTACATGAGAAAAAGGAAGAAAATGAGATATACACATGAACACACACACGAGATGACATGTGTAAACATAAAACTTACTGAAGTATTGAGGGATTTGTGTAATGTCTTACCACAATATTACCACCAGTAATATATTCTGGTTATCATGTCGGTGACGAGGCTCCAACCCGCATTCAAGATGGCCGTTATCTCTAATGATAAAACAAAACTACAGCATCTGTGGAACCAAGTCTCTTCCACAGTATTCGATTACTGTACTTTACTTATTGCAATCACCACATGCCACCTAATATTTTAATAAGACTACACGCGTCTTGTAGAAGATCGGCCTTACCAGTAATTTGATAAGTCTATCTACCTTTTCCTTTGATCAGCATTGAACTTGACAAACTGTAATGTCAGAGAAACTAACAAATGGGTTTCATGGCACGTCTACTTCTCCTACATAAGTCAATTCACTTTCTATTAGACAATGTTAGTCTCATTTGTTTAACTCTCATCCTGCTCCTGTGATCCGCCGTGGCTTTTCTTAGAGACAACGTAGAAATTTCAGGCGAATTGCCACGAGATTTATGTCCATTCATCTCTCAGTCACAATTGATTCTGAGAACCAATCACTGGACAATGCCATTCAAATAACACCTGACCGGTGCCAAGGGAAAATCACAGTGAAGCAGACAGTCTTAGGTTCTTAACAGCGGTTATTATGGTGTTTTACGCACTGAGATATAATGTTACTGATCTGGGACTGAGGGTTATAAATTGCGCTTTCCACTGATGCTAAATTTATGCAGATAGGCCGGGCTATCATTGAGTAATTGGCGTGTAGAGTTGGGTAAATCAGTCCGTGTGTCAAATTCGCCAGTCTAGCCTATGTGCTTGGTACTCCCTACTCATAGGCTAACCATATCGAGGGGATTAGATAGTCTTTCTTTCTTATTAACCAGATCTTCTTTCTTCTTGAGAAGATTATCCACTCCTTCCCTCTGACTCAGATTATTACCGTCCCAACAAAAAATACTTCCACATCCAGCACACTGATCGACCATATTCTATACCAATAATATTGATTTCATCACAGAGGTCAGCGTTCCTCCATGTGGTATTAGTGACCATTATCCCGTGACATGCTCAATTGGTTCCAAAAAATCGGAATGCACCTAAACATAAACACAATTTTATTTCTTATCGATGTTTCAAAAACTTCAATGAGAAGACCTCATTACTGATATAATGAATGCGCCCATCTATAACTAGTTTACAACTACTCTACTCCCTCAACTGCTCTGAATGCGTGGATTGATATATTTACCCATAATATTACTGATCGTCATCTGCCCATAAAGAAGAAAAGAGTTAAACGCCCCATTAAACCATCATGGCTAACTGAAGAAATATTGGCTGAGATGAGACTTCGAGATTTTCTCAAATCTGACAAATAATTTTCACAATACAGAAAACAACGTAATAAAGTTCAATATCCCATCAGGAATTCAAAGAAATCCCACATTAGTGACCTAATTGCCAATAAGTCTGATCGATCCGGTTTCTGTTTGGAAGGCAATAAAATAAAAGTGGTGAAGAACCAAAGAGCCAAAGAATCATCTCACTCATTTAGTCCTGATCATTTCAATGTTCATTTTACCTCCATCATATCCAATCGGATTAACAACAACAATAGTGCTAGGATGTCAACATCATTTACTAACCTGGAAAAATTTCGTACAGGTCAACATACCCAAAGGTAGGTCTTTTGATATTCCATTCATGACCGTAACAGACGTTTATCAACAATTACTTCGGTTAAAATGATATAGTACTCCAGGTCTAGATGGAATATACAGCCGTTTACTAAAACTTGCCATTCCCATAATAACTGATTCTCTGACATACATTTATAATCAATGCATTGTCAGTAGTATTTTCCCCTCAGCTTTACAATCAGCAAATATCATATCACTGCACAAAAGAGTTCGACTGATGACCTTAACAATTTCCGTCTGATATCTATCTTATCCGCCCTATCAAAACCACTCGAAAGACATGTCCATATCCATCTCAGTAATTATCTCGCTTTAGACAACAGTACTCATGCCAGACAGTCTTAACCAAAATGGTTGAAGTATGGGTGAGTTCCTGCGACGACAGTAGTCTCACAGGTGCCCTATTCGTGGATTTTCCCAAAACATTCGAAATGATTGATCACTCCATCTTGATAAATAAACTTAAAATATACCGTATTCTTCCAAAATCCATACAATTCTTTGAATCCTACCTCTCAAACCGAAGTCAATGCGTTACTATTAGATCGAATATTTCTAGTCAACTACCGGTCATTCACGGGGTTCTTCAAGGTTCAATATTAGGACCTTTACTTTTTACTCTATTTATTAATGATCTGCCTCTTTATATTTCGAACTGTCAGTGTGATCTTTTTGTGGATGATACCACACTGCACATATCTGGTTACAATATAACAGCGATTGAAAATAACCTTAACGATGCCCTTCTCCAATTAAAAGTATGATACAGCGAAAATAAATGTCAGTTAATCCTTCTAAATCTGAAAGCATGTTAGTAGCAATCAAGTAGAAAAGACAACGTCTTCCACAACAATCTCTCGACCTCCGGTTTTGCAACTCCGTTATTCCATAGGTACCTACACATAAACTATTAGGCGTTACACGTGATCAGAATCTCCAATTTGCAGATCATGTAGTGTCTTTCTGTAAAAAGATATCATGTAGCATTTATCAACTGAATAGTATCAAACACTTCATTGATCTCCCAGCGTATATCTAGATACATTAGATTATTGCTCAAATATTTGGGGGAAATGTGCCCTCATTCACAAGAAACGTCTTGATGCTCTATTCAGAAACATGCCCTGAGAGCAATACATGTCAAACGTGCAGATGACACCAACTCACTGTTTAAGAAACTAAATATATATACTCACGATCAAAAGTCAGTATACACATCAATCATAACCCATAACAAAAAGCCAACGTAACAAAAGGAGATGAAATCTGTTTTTTTTTTTCAAATGTGGGGTTTATTTTCAATTAAGTTCACCGAAAAGGAACTTCTGGGACTTAAATCTGGGGTCTGAAATCCCACATTTTGTGGAGGAGGGTCAAAACACAAAATCAGAATCAGCGTCCATGAGTGAGTCCCAACTAAACGATGACAAATCTTGGTTGCGAACCTTCTTCCTCGCATTCATAGCTGTAAAAGTCGTCACACTTGAAACTACAGTAGTATCTTGTGTGTCTGTGACATCACTGGACGTGAAGTCGAAGCTATGGTTCTGTCACCACAAAACCAGCACCAACTAATTCAAGCGTTGACATAGGCATGGAACAACATTCCACAGCTGCAATTAATAACTCTTATTAACTCGATGAAGAGCAGATGCACCGATGTGATCAGTGCCACAGGAGGACACACAAGATACTAGTTTCAAGTGTGACTTGACTTTTACAGCTATGAGTGCGAAGGAGAAGACTCGCAACCAAGATTCGTCATCTTTTAGTTGGGACTCACTCATGGACGCTGATTCTGATTTTGTTTTGACCCTCCTCAACAAAATGTGGGATTTCAGACCCCAGATTCAAGTCCCAGAAGTTCTTTTTCCGAGAACTTAATTGAAATTTAACTCCACGTTTGAAAAAAAATAAAACAAATAGTTTTCATCCCCTTTTGTCACATTGGCTTTTTGCTATGGTTATGATTGACGTGTATACTTACTTTTGATCGTGAGTACATAATGTCCATCGAAAGGCGTATAGATTTCAACAGCTGTGTATTAATGTATAAAATATTAAATAGCTGAGCCCCAATATATCTAGTCAATCTGGTCCTGCTCAGAACCAATGTTTACACTTTTCACAACATGCGAGTCTTCATTCCTAAACCAAAAATAATATTTTAAAACAGTCATTAGCATATTGTGGTGCCAGCACATGGAATGGTCTACCAAAACGATCGCGCCGGATACATGATTTATCAGATTTCAAAAATGCTCAGGGGGTCATTCTGTAATCTCACACCGGCTAGTCTATATGGAGACCAAGAATTAGCGAAACAGGCGTGGCCCAGCTGCTGCACTTCACTTCGACTTGTTTATAAATATGAGAACTCTGTGCGTGAGTAGGTTCGTACATGCGAGTGTGAGTGAGTGAGTGAGTGAGTGAGTGAGTGAGTGAGTGAGTGAGTGAGTGAGTCTGTCAGTCAGTCAGTCAGTCAGTCAGTCAGTGAACTGATTGGTGGTTGAGTGGGTGGCTAGATGAGTGAGTGAATATTTTTGTTTCTTTTCTTTTCTCTCTCATTAGATCTGCATGCTTGAATATCTTCAGTTACTAGTTGTTTTTTTTTGCTCATTTTGTATTCCTGTACATTTTTTTAACGGCCAAAATGTAAACAGGCCATAGTGCCTATTTTGCTCCGTTACCAAATAAAGTTTAATCAATCAATCTTTCATTTTTTTTTTCTTTCTCACCCAGTGACTATAATTATATGTCTAATCCTGACGTTTGTTAACGCACTGGGTAAAGAGTTGAAAGTGCCAAAACGTCGTGCTGGCCGTGCAGTGTTCACAGTGTAGTTGACACAATGCCTTGATGAACGTCTGAATTCTGCAAACAGCCACAGGCCCTGTACGCGCTTGAACTCTCTTTTACTTCACACTTATAATCACACAGCAGAAAACCGAAACTTCAACTTCATCAACTGCAGAAGGCGGCCGGCGAGCTTTGCTGTACAACTAGACTAGACTAGACCTCCTTCTACTCTACTGTGTTGTGTAATGAACTGAACATTTCAGTTGCCTGGTACATGAGTGACGCTCGCTAACTGAAGATTGTAAACAGCAGCTTGATCAATTGACAACTACACTTACTGGGTGTGTTCAACACAAAGAGCTTTTTCTGTTTAAATCCACAAAGAGCACACTAAACAGGTCCCAGGTCCACGGCACGACGAATGACCTCAATACTGGAGGGCGTGTTAGTTGTACAGTATTAGGTAGGTGGGGGAACAATACGAGGCCAACATTGAAGAGAGGTGCGGAGTAGACCAACTATCGAATACTGTACTAGTCTAGTCGCGCGTTTATACTGATCTAGTTAATAAAAAAAGAAAAAATAACCAGGATCATAATGTTGATACAGAGGAGGATCATGCACTGATAGAGTGATAACACTATAATTAGGGCCTAGTACAGTTATACACGTTGGGTTGGTGTAAAGAAATGTTAGACTATATGTTGTCTGTCGCATGTCTGTGTGAATATACAGTGAAATACTGATATTATAATAACTGTACCTCTGCATTTCAGCCCCAGATGGGACGGGGATGGTGGTCTGGAGAATAATATTGTGTTTTCCACAGTGCTTTAGATAGAGGACAGAGCGACTATAATATAGTACGCCTTTGAGTGGGCGCGCGTTAAAGAACTGTTTTCACTATAGATGTGTTGTCGGGACTGGGAAGTACGTAATTACTGATCCGAGCCATTTCTTGGTACCCACACACTAGGATTTAACGGCTACACAATGCAGCTGGCCCAGCTCCCTGTTGTCCTGTGAAACATTTGCCGTGTTTAATATTAAAGCTACACGACTGACTTATACATGAGTTGGGGCAAATTGATAGTTGACCGTCTTAGACAGGTGACCACGAAGTCAGGTTTGTTAGTACTGGCTGCCTCTAGCACAGTCTTCCCTTTAGTACAGTGTTTTAGAAGTAAAGAGAAATGTATGTGAGCGGCTGTGTAGAGTGTTAGAGTGGAGAGTACAGTACAACATTAGTAGAGTCAACATTTCTACATTACTGGTACTGGTTGGTTGCGTCCACTGCATGTAGTACAGAAATGCTGAGTCACGAGAAAGTTTCAATCTCATTAAGTTGGTGCCATGTTCATAAAACCTCGACTCAACACACTCCCATCCATAACACACCCACCCCTCCCCACTCCAAGCCAGGAACATAAGATAAAATATCTTGGATAGCAAAAAATCTCTCACAGAACTTACTCAGGTAACAGACGGTCAAGAGTTTGGTTTGTAAACTGCCAGAATATCAAGGTCAGGTATGTACCTAAATCTCCACTCCACCTGGTCTAAAGTTCACATTTATAAATAACTAAGCAGGTTATCAAAGTTTCAGGTGAATATAGAGCTGATGGAAAGAAAGGACATGTGGGCCACTCAGAGTAGTCTACATGTGAAACTCTTGAAAGATTCATATTGCTCTTATATTACAATACTATGTGGACTTGAAAGATTCATTTTGCTCTTATATTACAGTACTATGTGGACTTGAAAGATTCATATTGCTCTTATATTACAATACTATGTGGACTTGAGAGATTCATATTGCACTTCTATTACAATACTATGTGGACTTTAAAGATTCATATTGCTCTTATAGTACAATACTATGTGAACTTGAAAGATTCATATTGCTCTTATATTACAATACTCATACTATGTGGACTTGAAAGATTCATATTGCACTTATATTACAATACTATGTGGACTTGAAAGATTCATATTGCTCTTATAGTACAATACTGTGTGGACTTGAATGATTCATATATTGCTCTTATAGTACAATACTGTGTGGACTTGAAAGATTCATATATTGCTCTTATAGTACAATACTGTGTGGAAAGATTCATATATTGCTCTTATAGTACAATACTGTGTGGACTTGAAAGATTCATATTGCTCTTATAGTACAATACTGTGTGGACTTGAAAGATTCATATATTGCTCTTATAGTACAATACTGTGTGGACCTGAAAGATTCATATTGCTCTTATAGTACAATACTATGTGGACTTGAAAGATTCATATATTGCTCTTATAGTACAATACTGTGTGGACTTGAAAGATTCATATATTGCTTTTATAGTACAATACTATGTGGACCTGAAAGATTCATATTGCTCTTATAGTACAATACTATGTGGACTTGAAAGATTCATATATTGCTTTTATAGTACAATACTGTGTGGACCTGAAAGATTCATATTGCTCTTATAGTACAATACTATGTGGACTTGAAAGATTCATATATTGCTTTTATAGTACAATACTGTGTGGACCTGAAAGATTCATATTGCTCTTATAGTACAATACTATGTGGACTTGAAAGATTCATATATTGCTTTTATAGTACAATACTGTGTGGACCTGAAAGATTCATATTGCTCTTATAGTACAATACTATGTGGACTTGAAAGATTCATATATTGCTTTTATAGTACAATACTGTGTGGACCTGAAAGATTCATATTGCTCTTATAGTACAATACTATGTGGACTTGAAAGATTCATATATTGCTTTTATAGTACAATACTGTGTGGACCTGAAAGATTCATATTGCTCTTATAGTACAATACTATGTGGACTTGAAAGATTCATATATTGCTTTTATAGTACAATACTGTGTGGACCTGAAAGATTCATATTGCTCTTATAGTACAATACTATGTGGACTTGAAAGATTCATATATTGCTTTTATAGTACAATACTATGTGGACCTGAAAGATTCATATTGCTCTTATAGTACAATACTATGTGGACTTGAAAGATTCATATATTGCTTTTATAGTACAATACTGTGTGGACCTGAAAGATTCATATTGCTCTTATAGTACAATACTATGTGGACTTGAAAGATTCATATATTGCTTTTATAGTACAATACTGTGTGGACCTGAAAGATTCACATATTGCTCTTATATTACAATACTGTGTGGACTTGAAAGATTCATATTGCTCTTATATTACAATACAGTGTGGACCTGAAAGATTCATATTGCTCTTATATTACTACTACAATACTGTGTGGATCTGAAAGATTCATATTGCTCTTATATTACTATTACAATACTGTGTGGACCTAAAAGATTCATATTGCTCTTATATTATTATTACAATACTGTGTGGACCTGAAAGATTCATATTGCTCTTATATTACAATACTGTGTGGACCTGAAAGATTCATATTGCTCTTATATTACTATTACAATACTGTGTGGACCTGAAAGATTCATATATTGCTCTTATATTACAATACTATGTGGACCTGAAAGATTCATATTGCTCTTATATTACAATACTGTGTGGACCTGAAAGATTCATATTGCTCTTATATTACAATACTGTGTGGACTTGAAAGATTAATATTGCTCTTATATTACAATACTGTGTGGACCTGAAAGATTCATATTGCTCTTATATTACTATTACAATTACAATACTGTGTGGACCTGAAAGATTCATATTGCTCTTATGTTACAATACTGTGTGGACCTGAAAGATTCATATATTGCTCTTATATTACAATACTGTGTGGACCTGAAAGATATTCATATTGCTCTTATATTACAATACTGTGTGGACTTGAAAGATTCATATTGCTCTTATAATATTACAATACTATGTGGAAAGATATAATGTGTAGGTGGGAAGAATTCCGAATTAGATTCACGCCTGTTGCTCCTGTCTCTACAGACATTTGGGTTAGGGTTAGGGGTTGGCTTTAGGTTGTATTGGTAAGCACAAGTTCAGGTTAGGGGTGTTAGTCTCATTTAGAATTCCTTACCCAGGCTCGATCGCCATTCAATCATCTTAATGACTTTTCTCTTGAGTTGGCTATTAGACGTGAGCGGAAATCCTTCCGTGTAGGTAACTGATTGATAGAATATAAGTTGGGGGTTGGGGTAGTGTAGACACTAAGACAGAGTGACTGATTGACAACAGCAACCCAGACAGACAGACAGACAGACAACGAGATAGATAGATAGATAGATAGATAGATAGATAGATAGATAGATAGATAGATAGATAGATAGATAGATAGATAGATAGATAGATA
>JAWQUT010000655.1:53949-69401 GCA_033807755.1 Ellobium chinense
CACACACACACACACACACACACACACACACAAACACACACACACACACACACACATTCACACACACACACACACACTCACACACACACACACACACACTCTCACACACACACTCACACACACACACACATCCACACACACGCACGCGCATATTCGCCAAGGAGCAAGGTGTCTCGGGTCAGTGAGGAGTTTGGGTTCCAGCCCCTGCTAACCAATCATGATATACATAGGCTGTACTCACACGCCCAGAGCGGAGACACCAACACCCCCCCCCCCCCCCCCCCCCNATCCCCCCCCGCAAAGGGCGCACACTCACATAACCACATTTATCACATTTCCTTAGATGGCAATTTCATTCATCACTTACAATAATTCCTGGCACTTTCATCCCAATCCTCAATAAAATCACACTTTCTTGCCATAACATTCGCCTTCTCGATGTGTTTATGAAATATTAAATGCACAGTAACGATAATTTGAATATCTTGTTTTCATCTTCGCTTTGGAACATAAAACATATCATAATAATGTTGAATGTGTCTAAAGCTATGACACTTTACTGAACAATGATTTCATCTTCTAATTCCTTGCATATTTCACATATTGGCCACGTCCACCTTTGGGAAGGTCCATCGCCCTCGCTCTATAAAGAAATTCTGTGACCCCAACCTGATTTTCCTCAATGCTGCCCTAAATGGGCCGTCAGAAATTAAGTTTAAGTATCTTTCATATTTAAATTCAGTCTCAATATGTATAGAGTCTGTTATGGGATGTCTCGTCTACTTGACTTCTCCACCTCTGTACACAGCAATCACAAACACTAAATTCGCTTATGAAAAAGGTCATAGTTTTCTACTTTTTGGCTGTCCCATATATATCCAAAGCCATATCTATTGAGTAATCGTCTGACCAAAATGAAATCGCGTCCACCAGTGTCGTATTTTACAATTTTATTTAAATTACAAAAAGAAGCACACAAGGAAATGTCAAATTTTCGGAATTGAAAATTCCTTCATCAGGAATAATAATAACAGTAATGATAAGGAAGAAGAAGACATAAGAAGAGACCTAAGACTTTATAAGGGTGCTAATTTCAAAGGATTCGATAAGAGTTCACTAAAGACAACAGAGAGAGAGAGAGGTGAGGGGAGTTCAGATAGAACAAGAACAAAGGCGTCACCCAGGTTTTGAGGAGGTAGGAAACAGACCAGTGTTACCCAGTTAACCAACATCCTATCATTTTCTGTCTGGTCCCACATCATTATCTGTCTGGTCCCAGAATGCTTCGTATGTTTGTTTTACCCAACTTCGTCTTGCTTCGGTTCTGAGAGAAAACAGCGGGAACATTTTTGTCAAAACAAAACAAAACAAAACAACAACAACAAAAAAAGAGCCAGTATGTGTCTTTGGAAGAGCTATTCTGGCGGGAAATATTTGGCGCATTTTAATATTTTGAACACGTCAACATGAGTCTTGATCTCATAAACACACTGGTAATCTGATTCTAAATTGACTTGAGTGTGACTGGGGTCAAGGCAATTTTCAAAGCCCGGTGACAATAACATATTATATAACAACACATTACTGGACAATATTCATCTGACTGATCCTAGGACTGATCTAAGCCAGTGTGTGGTGACTAAATACTACAGAACCTGAAAACTACATCGGACTAGCTCTCGCTGGTTTCTCTATACGATAACAGATTTGTATAGTAATCGTGTGTCAGTTTAAACCCTTGGCATTTCATATCTGAGAGTAATAATCAAGAAAACTTGAGAGAGTGAATTACCAAATAATTATTTCACTCATCCAGTCACGGCATAGTTCTAATCTAATCCCAGACAAGACAACCTGAAAAACGTTCACTGGGCACCGTCAGACCCCACCTTGTCTAGAAACACGTACATATTCTTCCATCGTATCTTGGAGGACAGTCTCGCCTTCGCTGCAGGGCATTCAGGATACGTCAATGTGTCAGTACTTCCAGGATACGTCAGTACTTTGGGAATAACATTACTGTATATTTGAAAGCAGAAGAATGCAGCAATAATATTTGTCACAAAGATTCCCACACATGCGAACATGGATTTACCCAGTTACTCAGCAGTTTGAAAGCCAAAGAAAATAAGTTGAATATAATCCCGAATATCATTTTTCTTCGCCCATCAGAGTAACCAAACTTTTGACTCGCTGTAGCCTTTTGGCGTTCCCCACAGGGGTACCTGCCTTTTAGTCTAAGAACCTCTGGCTTAAAATATCGAACAAAGATACGACAGACTAGAACCTCCCGATCTACGGGATTACTTTATGACGGTTAGGCAGGTTAGATGGACCTAACAGTGTCACGTGCTCTGGCGTGCAACCACAAAATGCGGTATTAAAGTAATTTGGTTTGAAAATCTTACGATGTTTTCTCGTTACACGCCCGTGTTATCTGAGCATTGACTACACACGAGATGGAAATATAATGTACGTGACTGGACACTGACACTTGTTGATCAATGAGGCTGATTACATACATACATACATACATACATACATACATACATACACTGATTACATACATACATACATACATACATACATACATACATACATACATACATACACTGATTACATATATAGATACACTGATTACATACATACACTGATTACATACATACATACATACATACATACATACATACATACATACATACACTGATTACATACATACCCTGTGCTTTTTACAGACTCTAGATGCAGCTGTAGGGACGGCATTGCGGGCTTCAATCGAGTTCTTGTCTTTCGTCCTTGGCTAACTGATCCAACTTGATAAAACTTTGAGTTGGTTATCTGATTCAGGCTCGGTGAGAGCCAGCATGGGTCTCCATCCAGTAGCGGTTGGCTGTAGAAAGATGATTGAGATGCAAACTGGAAGGAGAAAGGGCTCGGTACGGGACTTCCGACGGACCTGCCGAGAGGGCCGTGGCAGAAAGACAGCCTGCCTGCCCTTCTCTGCTATTCGGGTGTCTGTTATCAGCAAATGTCTGTGTGTTTTTCCTTTTTTCTGTATGTTGGTATGTCTGTACTTTTGCCATTTCATGTATCCGTCTGTTCGTCTGTTTGTATTCTGTGAAGAAGATGGAGGGATGATTGTGTGGATGGACAAATGAATATGTGGATGAATGAATGAATAAATGATGGATGGATGGATGGATGGATGGATGGATGGATGGGTCTGAAGCACAGACGTCAGTGTTTTATGTCCATCAAAGAGTCTGTGTAGCCGTTGATGGCCGTCCAGAGCACTGTATGAGACCACAAGACCAGAGCTCATATTGCGAACACAGCCCAGCTGGCCGTCCTGATAACTTTAGGATCACATGACTGAACTTAGAAACATCACGTGTATTTTATGACGTTGACAGCATTATCCTTTGGAAATGAGGGGAGGGAGGGGAGGTAAGCGAGGGGAGAGGAGGGCACTAGAGTGTCCCATAGTTTAGATAGAAACTACTACAGTATCATAAACACTATATTCATTGTAGTAGAGCTAAACTATAGTTGTATTGTCCATGTTCGCTATAATCTCATGTTCTTCATAGCTGAAAGAGAAGTTTTACAATTTTGTACGCCAGGCAAAACCATACATAGGCTGAGTTGATTAAAGAGTTAACGCCCTTGCAAACCCACAGGAAGTCAAAGAATGCAAAGGAGTTAATAGGTTACAGACCTGTAATAGGATTGGACCCTTTTTTCCTCTATGGGCTATATTAACATTTTGAGCTGCCCTCAGAACCCAAAGATTTAGCTTTCACCCAGACCCATACCAGATTGAAGCTCATTATGTGGCCCAAATTTTAAGACTTACCCAACCCTAGCAAGCCCATTGAAATTTTGAGCTTGGTTGCTATTTGTAAACAGACCCTACATTTTTCACTGGTCAATGCCAAACCCCTCCTCTTCCGCCTGAGCACACCCTTGAGCTGGCAGTTCCAGCCCAGGGCTAAATAGTGCCTGGTAAAATAAAGTAAAATGGACACAGATTCCCATGATATCAAAATTTCCCCTCTGGAGCCCTTATTACTGGAAGCAGGGCATGCCAAATGAGGGAAAAGGGGAGATGAAATATACCCCCTAAGTGGTAGGACCACAAAGTGAAAGTACAATTACAGGCCTGTAACCAATACTGATTGTCTATTTATGAGCTAGTACGGGGCAGTAACTCTGTACTGTCACAGGACCATTGTATCAGGGGCTGTAAGCGTCACGTCAACAGAGATGATCATCACCACACAAACATACAGTACTGACTTCCCTCTTGACATCTGTGATTATATAGACCATAGAACTGATAATAACCCGTGGGTCAATACTATACAGCTGTGATCGCTAGGATGCCATGTTGTGTAGGGCAACAGAGAGAAAATAGAGAGAAAGAAAGAACAAAACGTCTCATAAACACTGTTTGCACAGACAATCGACCGTTGTGCCATATTGTGCCTTATTTTTCCGTCCGCTAAAAACAAAAAGAAAATCATCATCATCATCGTCATTATTTGCAAAACATTTATCCGGACTGGATGTAAATAAGTAAAGAAAGACAACTATAACAATTTAACAGATTTAATCACCAACGTCATTATTATCATCAACATCATTTAAAACTGAGAAAATTTAAAAATTATCATCAACATCAGCATCATCATCATTTACAAAACATTAATCTGCACTGGATATAAATAAGTAGAGAGAGAAAATTATAAAAATCTTAACAAATATAATACATATTTTCCGACTGGTGTCGACTGGTATATGGTATCGACTGGTGTCCTTCCTGAGTTGCTACGGTGACGACGCGCTGGTCCGAATCTCCGAAAAGAGCAGTATCTACCGAATGAGGAAGACTACGACCAGTGTCCGAGCCGGGGGGCTTGGCTGATGGCAAGGCCTGGCCCAAGATCTCCTCACATACCTCCACGGGGTAGCAACTGGAAAGATCAGCGCTCCTGGTTAGTGTTACCGGACGTGATCGGCAAAATGTGTAGGGGCTCTATGCCACAGATACAGGCCAATTGGCCCTCGCGGCAACGTATCTAGGTCCTCGCAGATGGCCGAAGGGTCTTGTTGACCAATCTGCGGTCAAAATCGAGTCTGCCGTCTCGCCAACATGGGCGGGGGGGACANGGGGGGGGGGCATAGGGACAACGACACAGTTGAGGCATATGTTTCGAGCGCTTAGGGCCATCATGCCCGACGGCGTAACGACCGTGCCAGTCATTGATGGGCTAGTGCAGGGAAGGTACGAACCATCGCACTCTTTCATATCTGGTGGGCGAGCTCTACCCCAGGCGGTCCGACTGCCATTGACAGGAGGACCATCGTCTCTCAAAGGGTATCTCGCAACAGTCCAAAGCAAGCTGAGTGCCCAACGGTAGAGTGACCAGGCCCCGGAGGCAGGGGTGAGCTGAAGGGACATCAGCCTGTGCTGCCCTGGAGATACGGAATAGGGAGGGTTTTCATCCAGTGAGCATTCCGCCACGGTCCGGGATCTTTATCTTTTTTCTTTACCCAATGGGCCGATCAAGTCACAACTACTGCACGCAGGCCCCATACCACTGGTAACGTATATTTCTGGTGACAGCGTGGCACTCGTAGTACGTCATGGATTTCTTTGTAATTTCAGCTTTGTGATTGTGCTCGCTCGTAGCCTTGGACCCTTCGGGAGAACAGAAGCTTTCCGCAGAGCCACCGATTTCTTAGGGCGGGTGGCCCTCCATCCCACGTCCCTTCGAACGCAGACTGCCCCCGTGGAGTGGCGAGTCGGGGTAGCCAGCTAGGACCTCATTGCACCCAGAGGCCCGAAAGTAGGCCCAGTCATTGGCCTGCCGGCACTGGTGATCCTAAACGGGGATAAGCTACAACTCCACACCCCCATTTCAATCTGGCCAGAGGATACCACCCGTCCGGCCCCAGGAGTTCATAAAAAGCCGCTTTGCAGCTCTCGGGTGTCCCCTCCTGTGTTCTTTGGAGGGGCGACTTGGCGAACTCGGTGGGCGTGGAACTGACCACAGGAAATGCTCTGATACCAGGTGTCCTTCCTAGGATGCAAACAATAAAAGAACTAAGAGTGAAATGACAAAAATAAAGAATTAAACAAAAAATTGTGATTAACAGTCATAAAGAGTAAAAAGCTTGAACAGATACTAACATCCAACAAGGGACGAAACAAAGGCGAACACAATCATCGCCATCATCATCATCATTATTTGCAAAACATTTATCCATACTGGATATAAATAAGTAAAGAAAGAAAACTTTAACAATTTAACAAATTTAATACATAAATTTTCGGACTGGCGTCCTTCTTCAGATTCAGAAAATCAATGAACTCGGAATGAAATGGCATAATAAAAGACAAAAATAAAACAAAACTGTGATCAATAGTCATGAAAATTAAAAAGCTTGAACAGATACAAAATAATGTCCAACAACGAACGAAACAAAGGCGAACACAAACAATGAAGGTGAACAGCTGATCAGGACTTAATAAGTATACACTAATTTCTTTTCTATAAGACGAACAACAGTAACAACAGTAACAACAGTAAAACCATTTAACTATTTACTATAACTATGTCAAAAGCGCGTGCTCTTACTGTCACACAACCGCCAACCAATCCCCCTCCCCACATCATCATCATCATCATCATCATCATCATCTTCGTCATCCACAGCATTCATCATTTAAGAATTTTGAAATTGGAATATTGAAAGAAACGTAAGAAATTGTTTTCATAGATAAATAAAACAGATTTAATACTGCAAATTATCGACCATAGAAGACCGTCTTCAGGTTTAAAATGATTCTAAGACACACATCATCATCTACTACTACTACTACTACTACTTGTACAACAACAACAACATCATCATCATCGTCATCATCATCATCATCTTCATAATCACCATCATCAAAAACATCAACATACAGACAGCAGTACCATCACCATCACTAGTAGCATCGACATAAACAACAACAGAAACGAATCAAATAAAAATATCGTCCGAAAATGTTTGACTTTAATTTTCTTCAACCTCCCATTTGAATAGAGAAGCCATGATGAGTAGCTGCTACAGACTGGCATTATATAAACATCACGACCTCAACAACTCGAATCTCAAGGCACCAGTGTAGAATTTTCCACAACTCATTATGCGTATAACTGATGGCCTGTAGTGTATGTTTGTTTGAAATGAGGCCAAAAAAACCCCCCAAAACTGTAAGAGTCGAATTGCTCTCCTCACTGCGTATTTCATAACTTTTGATAGGATCCACATTCTAGATTCAGTTTTGTTTTGGGCGATTTAATAATTATAGAAATGCATCTCTAAACACAGTACTAACATAGTTTTGAAAGAAAATCTCCGCTAACCGGGTTCTGAGAAAAGTTTTTTAATGTCTCCTGTATTAGGTGTTTGAGCGCTTTAGGAAACTTTCCTAGAACAAGAAAATGAATGTAGGACAAGAATACAAGGACGGATACAAGGGCGTCTCTCTCAGAAGCGTGTTTCTTCCCTCGCCTTGAGTGTAGCCCAACTCCAAGCCAGCAAGAAAGAGAGTGCGAGAAGATGGCCTGTGGTTGAAGTTTGTGAGTGTCTAGTGTGGATCGACCTGTCTCTCAAGTGCTGCGAATATTGCAAAGTAACGCTGGAGAAAGTGTTATCACACATTCATATGGACTAGTTTTGCACTGGAATCATTGAACACAAACATTACAACACTGAAAGACAAGGTAATCCGCAGGTCATCAACAAATCAACGGATGAACTAACATGTTATGTATACACGAAATCTCTTTACATTCACACAATCATTCACCAAGCGATCAACTGATCTATCATCAGATCGGCTAGATGCCCGGTGGCAAACTAGCTCATCAGTCAGCCGGCTTGGTGATCCATCCATCCATCCATCCATCCATCCATCCATCCATCCATCCATCCAGCCAGCCAGCCAGCCAGCCAGCCAGCCAACCAACCAACCGTCCATCCATCCATCCATCCATCCAGCCAGCCAACCAACCAACCAACCAACCAACCGTCCATCCCTCCATCCATCCATCCATCCAGCCAGCCAGCCAGCCAGCCAACCAACCAACCGTCCATCCATCCATCCATCCATCCAGCCAGCCAGCCAGCCAGCCAGCCAGCCAGCTAACCAGCGCCAACCACCCAGCCAACAGGGCATTTATTAATCGTTCTTCATATAAGAAAGTGACCAATATGGGAAATAATTAGTATACGACCGAATGTCCAGATTAGACCAGCAGGCGGTAACTACTCAATGAGGAGGCTCTGAGGTCAGAATACAATGGAATGTGCAATACAAGAATTTGGAGACTACAAGATATACCCATGAATACAGGCAAAATGGGCAGCTGATCACTGAACTGGATTCATGGTCAAATGCTTTGATTTCGTCCAAGGTGCTGTTGTAAAAGTCTTTGGAACGTAGCTTGTAATGTCCTTTACATTACTTTGATTCTGCCATAAAAGTAGTACCAGGCCTAGGGCAGTGAAGATATTCCGGTGACTTGTACTGTGCAACGAAGCGGTATTATTTGCTTCCAAGAGAGCTGAGATAGTAACAGAGTGATCTGGCGAGTTAGGACAATCACAAGGTGAATATACATGAACGAGCATTGCCTGGATAAGAGCCTTATAAACTTCACTTGTACATAAAATTGTCATCAAAGGTCTCGCCCTTGACCCTGGAAAAGTCATGATGGCTAGTATGTACAACAGCAGAGATCACCAACACTAAGAAAGAAAAGACAAGAGCTAACAACATCAGTCAGTACTGGATCTCAGATCAACACTAATCAACAGAATTATAATGATGTTTCTTTTTCAGTGAATAAAGTAAGTAACAACCTTTCTTCTAACTTTCCTCCATTCTGCTTGGGCGGCATGGCGAATCTGCCGATTTAATAGCCCGTATAGAATAGGGTCCACGGCAGCCGTGCTAGTGGCTAAAGCAGAAAACACCGTGAGAATATTGACCTTTACAAGGTCATTCCAGCTCTCCGTTCCTCGCATGACCAGGACTGAAATCGGAAAAGGCATCCACAGGCAAACGAAACAACAGAAGGAGAGTCCGACTTTGAGGGCAGCTTTCAGCTCCACCCGCCTCCTCCCTTGCTCCTTGTTTCGCGGGTTCATCAGACAAACTGCGCCCTCTATCGGTGCACTAGAGACCTCGTTCTTCAGTATCTGCACGTGGACCGTACCGTCCATGTCTACCACCTCCACTTTCCGACAGTCAGTTGTGTCCGTGGTCGGACATGTCTTAACTTGGTCTTCATCCATGGCCGGAGGAGAAGTCTTGGAGTGGTCATTCTCAGGATGCCCCTGGAGATTTCCCTGTGTGTCATCCTGGGGTGACTCCACAGTTACAAGCGGTGCAACGTTTTCTTTGTCTTCCGTATCGGTCTCAGTGAATTTCTTCTTGTGTGATGACTCAGTGCCCTCAACTTGATGGCTGTATGAGATCCCGTCTGAGAAATCACTTATAGATTTCCATGATACATTTGGTTCAGAGGTCGCTGCAGCAAGATTAGGAGCAGAAAGTGACAAGAAAACAGTAGAGAGTTTGTGCGATTTAGGACTGTCTGGCTGTTCGTCTTCCTCACTGCAGCTGTTCAATAGATCAAATTTCAGCGAGATGCCATCTTTGTCGACATCATGGTTTTGCCCCTGGCTGTCTGTCGAAATTCTTCTGTCGACCGAGTGTTTGTGGGTGAAATTGAGAGGTGTATTCTTGGAGGGACCGCTTCCTTTCCCAGGTGGAAATATTACTTCAGCTTTATTTTGTTGCAAATAGTCATTAAGTCTGTCATGAGGTGTGCCGCAGGAGTCATGTCCAAGATCAAGTTTGTCGTGAGAATCAAGTTTTGGTCCAACATCAAATACAGCTTGGCGAAAGAGATCCTCCTTTGATCTTCTAGAATCAGCCGTGTCCATGGATCCAGTTTTTACGACAGTATAGTGAGGTACATCGCCCTTGAAATTTATGACTTTATCCCCATACAAATTGCTACCTTCTGTCTTGGACCGGCATAGCCGAGGTCTGGTGGACACACAAGTGGAATCTCCCTGGATGTGGACTGCCTTCCTAACAAATGAATGACAAGAATTCTTATTCCAGCACTCATCTTCAAAAAGGATTCTACGGTCACTCATAAGCATTGGGGAGGAAAAGGATCTCACTTGGATTTGCTTCATCAGAGTACCGACTCCTATCCTGGCCACGCCAACAAACGGGGTCATTGCAGTACCAAGTTTACCCCTGAGAAATCTGGATGGTGGTTCATTGGCAGAGCAGACATGTTTGATTTTGGCTTCTTGCTCACTAGAGAACTGATTTGAAGCGAAACTTTTCACACGGGACGGAGCAGGGAAGTCTCGAGCTGTCTGCGGCCTCACACTGCCCTCTTGAAGTGCTCTTGTAGCCATGTTGGAACTTGATTTCACAGCCAAGTTTGTCAGCACTGAAGACGTGAAAGACAGAACACTGGAGAGAGAAGACGATAGCAAGGCTGTGCTGCTGAGATCTGACTTTACCAAGTGCAGGTCAGATGGCTGAGAACACTGAACTTCCTTCGTGTCAGCTCTTACGGCTAAAGCCTCGTTTGTTCTCTGGACCTTAGGGACAGTCTCGGCAATGCTGGGTTGTACACTGATATCCATCAAACTTTTGTCATACTTTTTCACATAACTAGAACCTCTTTGGAAATTATTGCTGTCGGTGTCTTCCACCACTTTACTCTGGATGCTCTGTGTGTCTTTGGCACCACCATCTATATGTTTATCTTTCTTTCTATCGCTCACATCTACTGCAAGACTTTCTGTACTTGCTTGACAAGGATGGCTTTTACCATCAGAGCCAACTTGGCTAAAATCCTTTGTGTTTTTGTTCTCTGTATCAACTTTGCTACCATATTCACCAGACCCGAGCACGCTCTCAGTACACGCAACTGTGTTAGTCTTCAAAGTGGAAGCCTCATCTGTGTCATGACCTTTCCTGACCTCACCAGCCAGGCCAGCTTTTGAGTGGTTATCGTTGTTGTCATGGACGCCGAGGAAAGTCATCTTCGTTCCGCTGTTGCCAGAAGAGCCAGCCCCTTTGTTGTCCTTGGCCAGTGGCGCCACCTGGTTGATCTTGGGCTTGGAGTGGCGGTTCATCTTCTTCCGCTGCTGTCTGAGGACAATGACGATCAGACTGTAGCTGATAGCGATAGCAAGGACGGACAACAAGGTCAATGGCATCTCCACGTAGACTTCAAGGTCACCCCACTTGGTCATTTCGCCAGTGGCGTGGTTGACGCAAGGCCCGTATAGGACACTGTCACAGAAGAACCTGCGGATCAGAGGAAGAAATTGGTATGAACAAAACAAGCAAATTAAAAGAACAGCTAACATATGAATATGATATGCCTACGGACAGCTGCGTGAAATTTTGGGTCAGTTCATGGGAACAAAACCACCGAACGTCAATGACTGAGTTTGCTCGAGTAATATGTTTTCATGCACATTTTCTCCGTCCTTGTTTTTCAATGGATGATGACTGGTTACTTGGAGGAAAGGTGGCTCTGTTGGTGCGGTCATACAATCATTGGAATTTCGCTCTGCAGAGAGACAAACAGATAGACCGACAGACAGACAGACAGGCAGGCGGGCAGGCAGGCAGGCAGGCAGGCAGGCAGGCAGGCAGGCAGGCAGGCAGGCAGGCAGGCAGTTGCAACCTTATTAAAAAAAGAAACCAATGTTAGTTAAGTTCAGGAAACTCTAATGCGGAAGTGATGTAAGTCCCCTATGTCTAGTCCAAGCATTAGCACCAGTGTGCCTATCCGAAACAGCTGTCTTGACTTACACCACTGTAAACGTGGAACTAAGTTGTTCACACCTTCCTTCTCCACGTGTTGTCAACACAATATCATCATCACGTCACAACAAACAGGTCGCTGGCCATTGGCAAGTTGAACCTCTCCATACAGAAACACGGACCTAGCAGTCTATGATCTGTGGACACACACTGTGACTTGAACTGGCCATGTAGTGAGTTCCTGAAGTTAGATGTATACAAGATAGACATGACCCGTGCACGTACCAACTAGAATAGTTGGCCAACGCTTGGAATAATCTTAATAACCTGAGAGTGGGTAACTAACACCCGAGAGAATTTTGAGCAGAAACAAAACGTGGAAAGCTGGTGTGATATGCTTGGTGATAGATATGCTCGTTACAGTGTCTTAGATCTGAGCCCCTATTTGTGACGGTTTACTTACATACTCGTACACCTCACAAACTCCACATTAAAGAGCCTCTCCTGAACCCCCAGTGACTCAAATCTCCTGAACTCCCAGTGACTCAAATCTCCTGAACTCCCAATGACTCAAGTCTCCTGAACTCCAAGTGACTCCTGAACTCCCAGTGACTCAAGCCTCCTGAACTCCCAATGACTTAAGTCTCCTGAACTCCAAGTTACTCAAGTGTTCATCAACAGACAATAGAAATCTTAGCATTACTTTCCTCATAATCCTACAGTTCTCGTACACTCTGCATGGCCCTGTTACCCATCCAGGGGGCAGTACTGTCACATATAATATCTCAGACTTCTTCAGTCCTTCTACAAGCCCCTTTCTCCCTCCTCCTTCCCCTCCCTCCACCGCAGCTCACATTATTTTGATTACCTAGGGTCTCATGGCTTTCTCTCAAACGTCCTTCATCTGACTGACACATGAAACTGATGAGGCATCCATCAGACACTAAAGAAACTATTTATAGCTAACCTCAGATAACCTATAGAGTGTGAAAAACCAAGGTTTCAGCTGTGATTTCACGCTGTCAGGCGCAGTTTGAAGCAGTGAATAACAGAAATTTTATGGCATATCTTTCAGCCACTTTCTATATTTCTGGTCAATTTTCCTGTCTTCTCAATTCTTCTTGAAAGAAACAAACATACCGTCATCTATCGTCAAGGAAATCTTCTAGCTGATGCAGATGTCTGCGACCAGTTCAAACTAAAAGGCGTAATGCAACATGCAAGGACTTCATGAAGGATTCCTTCATCATTCTGGACAATATTAGAAGATTATCACAAACATCACTCTTACATCTTTTCTGTCCACAGATTTTGCAGAAAATGTCAAGCATTCATAAACACCACAACAATCATAGTGCACCCTGAATGCAGTATGTGGTACTTTTTACAGTTTCCCCTCTCTCGCTTAGAATTTTTTTTTTTGGTTGCTTGATGTGTCGGTCTATCTCGGCGCTGGACGCCTTGACTGGATGAGTCATTAGACTCTACCTAACTCCATCGGCACAATGACGCCTACTGACGCATGACCCTATGAAAAAGTCAGTCCTGCTCATCATCTTCATTATCATGGTAATATCTACATCTAAATCCACTTTCCTACTGACTGTTACCTCTTTGATGAACATCTTCAACACACAAATTTTATGATTATCCTCCTCCTCCTCATCATCATCATCTTCATCGTCATTATCATCTTCAGCAGGCATAGCGCCGATATTCCAGTGTTTATATGAGAAAAGTATGTCGAAACGTTTTACCAATGTACGGGTCAATGCGATTTAATTAATTACAAAACTCAGACGTTCACTATTTATTTCTGATAAAAATAAAATAAATGAAAGATAAAATTTTCTGGGCATTCAACTTGTTCCTTGGTCAAAGTTAAAATTGACTCATGGGTTCAACGTGATTTGATAACGGAGTCAATACAGTGACGTCACTGCTTTGTGTTTAGTTGTCATCAGTTGTTGGGTTAAGGCGTGTATAATAATATATATCACTAGAGAAGAAACTGTAAATTCTGATGTTTCAAACTGACTAAACCAATGACTCTGTCAAGTGTTTCGAACATTGTTGTCATATTTCAGTTAAAAAATCCCCCAGACATATCTTCACTGTGCACAACACCAAATTCAGTCAAAGAATCAATATTTTCTTTTTACTGGGCTGCTTCTAACCAGTTATCGTAGGAACTGTTTCCGGCAGAAGTAAGGCACTCACTGTGTTTGCTCATATCGTGCTAGTACAAGGGCAGATAATCCACACACTTGACTGGTCCGTTTCGCAGATTCTTAATCTTAAGCCTTATCGATTACCAACTCGATTATCAATTCCTTGATGTGACCACTGAAATCTAAAACCCATAATTTCTTTTGTATCGTCACCCTGCCTCCCTCCACCCCCTACCTCCCGCCCAAATAGAATAAAAGTATCCCCTAACAATGTCCATCCGGATTACTGAGAACTTACACTGTCCATCCGGATTACTGAGAACTTGTGGAAAGTAAGGAGAAGTTTGTGATTCAAGTCAGCCGTATTGGTCAATTTTATTCGGAAGATACAGTATTCTTGTATGTGAAAAATGTGGAGATTAAGCAGATGTTGCGATTAAATGTAGTCGGCTTTATAACATTGTCCGCTTACAGTATCGGTACAGCTTGATCGTGTTGGATTTTTATGTTGATAGCAATACTTAATAATAAATATAATCATAATATACCTAATATCCTCATGTATCCAGTCACCTTTGTCCAGATATTACAACAGATTGTCAATGAAAAACTCTACTAGAGAGAGGCTGTTCCTGTTTAATGCAATGTTTCCGTTTTCCCGCTGAGCAAAAATTGTCCCTTTCCTGGAGAGAAATTTCATAACAGTTGTGGTATTGACTGTTTAGATGTAGTTCTTGGTTTATATCTTCATGGATAGCGCCATCAACTATTATTCTGGTCGGAATTTGAGTCTGAAAAAGGGTGGGGGGTGGAGGGGAAGGAGGGGAGGGCAAGGTGGTAATAATGTCCTTTGTCGAATTTATAAATACTGTAAGACCTACTATTTGTTATTCACATTATAATCTTGTCAGTTTGGAAGATTGGGAATAAAACACAATACAGGCAGACACTTCCAACTTGTTGTCGGTGTTTCTATGTCCTGATCCAGAATCGACTTCCTGATGTCAGTGATGATTTATGGTGATTTACAGCCCTCTCAGTCTCCGGTGAAATATGATTCTCAATATGAACGCCATGTAAACAAAAATGAAGGAGCAACTCATTACAGAACGAGCAGCCAATTTCCCCCCTCCAGAAATGAGCACAATTAGTTGGTGTAGATGTCGCAAGAAGTTGATTTATTCACTCGTTAAAGGTCGAGCCTTGAGTGTAGGGGATATTAATGTTTGGACCATACGGTCCGCGGGATGACGTCACTGAGGCAATTTAGTAACGGTACTTGGATCACTTGATGACATATTCTAGTCCGATTTACATTTTCCTTTAGTCAAACACAACATTCAATTCATAATTGTACATTAATCATAATGGAATATACTCACTCTTTCTGTACCTTTCATAGGTGGGGG
>JAWQUT010000655.1:85776-99661 GCA_033807755.1 Ellobium chinense
CCCCCTTGCATGAACATATTCAACGACATTCTGCTCCAATGAAGGTCAATGAAAATTTGGGAAAATAATAATAATAATGAAAATATTAATAATTTTGTTAGACCTAAGAGATCTATTTCTTCATAAATTTGATCAGCCATGAAGTTTTTGAATTTATACTGTCATCAGAGCCCTCGAAAGTTCTAAAAAAAGAAAACAGCACCAAAATTTGCATATGAGCAAATCTGTGAACTAAGGCGTTCTATTCCAGCTCCGGACGATGTGTGAGGAAGTTTGAAAGTTACCCATTGGTCGTCGTTCACCTCGGAGCACTTCACTGGAACTAATGACCAATGACAACCTCCTAACAGCTTCCCCGTCCTTTCCTAAAGCTCATTAAAGTCACTTGGTGCGAGTTTGAGCGTTCAATAGGTTGACGACAAGTCAAAATACACCATAGCCATTTTGTATGTCTTGCTAAAACTAAACAACCACAAAGAGCCTGCAAGCCTTGAGTTGTAATCATGAAAATACAGAGAGGCCAATCATTGCTGTTCATATATACATTAAAATTCTCTTGTTTAATCCTGAAAGTTATGTCTTTCACTCGGTAGGGTGCAGCTATTTCATATAATATAATATAATATAATATAATATAATATAATATAATATAATATAATATAATATAGATTTTAATATCATTTATTTACAAGGCACCATTTTACCTTGATAATTAACAATATTAATCTGAATCTTGCTAAAAGTCCTTCTGCTTCATGTGTTGGATAGAGATGTGTTATATAGAAACTCAGGATAAATGGATACAGGGTACAGGGAAACTGGGTACATGGTACAGAATACAGGGATACAGGGTACAGGGATACAAGAATACAGGGTACAGGGACACAGGGTACAGGGTACAGGGTACAGGGTACAAGGTACAGGGTTCAGGGATACAGGGTACAGGGATACAGGGTACAGGGTTCAGGGATACAGGGTACAGGGTACAGGGTACAGGGATACAGGGTACAGGGATACAAGGGTACAGGGATACACGGATACAGGGTACAGGCTACATGGTTCAGGGATACAGGGTACAGGTATACAGGGATACAGGTATACAGGGATACAGGTATACAGGGGTACAGGGGTACAGGGGCTGCCAGGCTCTAGAGGTGGTTACAAGTGAAATGAAAATCTACTGAGCTGACATGCACCCAGTCTCAAAAGTTGCTTTTTTCTCCCATAACGTGACGATCAGGTGACGATCCTGTCCCTAGCTTCACCCACACCCAGAAACACAGAATTTAACCCCATAAGGACCCCCTGACAACTTACTTGACGGAGACAACGCTGATGACCACGGCCACTCCGCAGATGCCGCCACTGATGATCACAGCACGCCTCCTGGCCTGTACCTTGGACACTGAGAAAGGCCGGGCTATGGCCTGGTACCTTTCAACACTGAGCGACTGCATGAGAAAGAGGCGGGCGATCTCTGTGAAGGTTCTCATGAACAGCTCTGCTCCATATACCATGGAAGACGGGTCTAATGATGGAAAGATAGCATATACACATTTACTGTCATTACAAAACTGTTGTGACTTCCAAATTCTTTAGACTAATGGCAAAATCCATCCTGGCTCAATCTCAAGATGTGATTGACTTATAGATAGTAAACGGATTAGGGAAGAGGAAGCACCATTGGAGGTGTCTGTAAGAAATATAGGATGCTGTTCTTTCCATCCACCCTAATTCCCCTCCTCCTCCCATCCCCATTCTTGCTGTTGAATCTAATCCAGCCTGACTTTAGGAGTCTCAGGAATTTTCCAACTTTGGTAATTTCTCCCACCAGTCCTGGGCCTTTCAAGACATTATATTAGGTCATGTCTCTGAAATCTCTACACTTAGGCTTCATTATTGGGCCAGTCATTACAGGACAACAATACAGTAGCACATCCACTGATAAATGCTTTTGATTACACGAAACGCCAGGAATTTTTAGAGAGATTTCAATCTTCTGTTGTCTTTTGTTGGCGGATGATCTAACAGCGAACACGTGGAATTCCAATAATGAATGAGAAGTTACGGAAATCCATATTACAAAACACAGCCTACAGCAGCAGCAACGAAAAACGGAAAACACAATTTCCAACTCGGCAAAGCATGACCAAAGGTCAGGGACAGTGAAAACCAGCATGAGCCAGGAGAAGGCAAGACACAGTATATCGGGTCTCACTTACCTACACCCTTGCTAATCTGTTTCTTGGCCAGCAGACGAAGTGGTAGCAGCACAGCGCAGGTTATCAGATCCACCAGAGCTATACTCAGCACGTACATGTTCATGGCTGTCCTCAAGGAAGAGCTGCACCCAATCGTGAGGCTTAACAGAATGTTCCCCACCACGCCCACAGCGATGGTTAACGCCCACAAGATGACAGTGAAGAACTCCACGCCAGCTGAAGGCCTGAGTAAAAGGAGAATGTCTCTGTCATTGTCTGAGAGCGATGCCTCGGTCGAATTGTGCATCATGTCCACCAAGGTGAGCAGTAGAACGAAACTCCTAGTCACTGTGTGAAGATGTCACATTTGACCCTGTCAAGGAAGGCTTTGGCCTTTACTTTTCCACACTATCTACATCCACCGCTCGGTGAAACCTTCTTATATCAATTCAGAGCCATTGGTGGCAGCTCATCTTCCGACTATTACTGTATAATACTATAAAATTTGCTGCAAGATAAAATAAACATTAAAACTTTAGTCTCTGATTCTCCATATCCGGTACGTTTAATTCAGTGTTAATATTTTTATGTCGATACAGTGCTCACTCTAGAACATTATTTTTTATTAGGAATACACGTTCAAATATCTCCTAAATCATCTCTATCAACTTTGCTGTCTCTCTACTAATCTCATCATATCACGCAGATGAATGTGTAGAGAGGTCATGTCCACGAACAAACACACCAAAGTTCAGAAACGCCTCTCCAGTTCATCAAGTTTTTGGACTCCCTGAGGAAATAAATCTGGTTTATACTTTCTCATTGCTGTCAGATCCATTCCGTTTCACATCAGGCTTGTTGAAAACAATGATGCGCTCAGATAACACTGAAATTAATCTGACATGTTCCTGCACAGAGAGACATGAAGCCTAAAGAATATTTTTTTTCACACTACCATCTAAGTGAGTCTGAAAAGATAATCTATATATAACCAGAAGTCAATGAAATTTTACTGTCATAATTAATCAACATCTGGGTAGGAAGCCCTGAAGGACTCAGCTGAAGCCAGCAGTGGAAATCATTGTAGCAGGACAGTCCAGCGTGTTCCACAAGACTCCAGGAACAGCCTTTCCCACCAATTCACCAAGTTTCTCAGAACAACGTTTTCGGTCAGCTGATTATTAAAGAACCAGGCAATTTGAGACACGTGCTGAGTTGTTTCATTCACTTGAAAAAGTTGAGGTCACACTAAGTCTGGTTTTTCTATTAGTAGTATAGAAGTCTCTTATCGTGTTCAAATGGGGAAAATGTGATCCAGTTACCTGAAACCTGAACACCTCGTCTGACCAACTTTGAACAGATCTACGACTTGAATGAACTGAACAAAATACAATCTGCATCAGGACGATATGAACTTTGTTGCCCTTATAATCCAGAGACACTAACGACGCCCGGGGTTTCCTGTATTGGTAGTAGTAATAGTCTACTATAATATTCTCATCCACCGCTCCACGACAACTTGTATGAAGGACAATAATCCGTCCAGTGCCGCGTTTTCCTGGCTCCTTGTTAAAAAATGTCAAAATGACTTCCTGGACGAGTAGATGTGACCCGCTCTCCAAACTCACTCTCTGGAGGTCTCGGCTTTAATGAGTGAGGAGGACATGAAATGTGAACATCTGGACGGAATCCACCAGGTATTCACAAGACACAACTCGGGCTTTAGCTGTAGCAAGCCAGGAAAAAATTCTGGGAGGAATGTATGTAAATGCCATATGCGCGCTGAAATTCTTGCAATTAACCATTGATATGACTTATTAGAACATATATAATATTTGAATCTGTGTTTACAGTCATGCTGACAGTTCACATACATTTACTCTATCAATGAGATCGAAGACTAGGAGGGAAAGTGGGGGAACACATTTCAAGATATCCTCTGAGAACGTGATTTTTATCGATGTATTTGCTTTTCACACCAGAGGAAAGCTGTAAAATGGATCATCTGTTCAAACAGTTGGTGTGTAGAGTTGGTGTGTAGAGTTGGTGTGTAGAGTTGATGTGTAGAGTTACTGCGTCTGATGAAGCTGTGGGTCTGTCTGTGGTAGATGGACATACTTGTGGTGCTTGGCTTACTGGTGTCATTCAAACTCTCAAGCCAGTCAGAAAATCCAGTCAGGAAGAAACTCCACTGGTACAATAATATAGAAGAGGTCTTGGGTGCAATTTGAGCACAGACATGAGGTGAAGTTCACAATTCCATGTCAGATCATGACTGTATGCTGTAGAGATGGGAAGATGAAAATATTGGTCAACCAATGTGAGGCGGGCACACTTAGCAGAGGGCCTTTTGAGGTCTTGTGGAGAGGAGAAGAGAGCAGTTATGGGTTCTGTTCCCTGTGTGAGAGTCGCCCTAATATCTGTCGCATCTGAGTAATTTTGCTATTTTGTTATGAATAAAACAACAACCGGTGATAGTCAGTTGAGAAAAGAGTCAGTGAAGCCATCAGCAGATCCTAGATATCACAGAATGACACTGGCCTGTAGTCAGCTTCTGTGGAAGACAATGAAGACACTGTAGAATAAAAACAATCAAATTAATATTATTAACAATATTTAGTATTGTTACTGTGCATGGCTTTGCTCAGAAGCTCTCCAATGATCTGGTGAATCTGTGTGTGTGTGTGTGTGTGTGTGTGTGTGTGTGTGTGTGTGTGTGTGTGTGTGTGTGTGTGTGAGAGAGAGAGAGAGAGAGGGAGAGATAGNGGGTGTGTGTGTGGGTGTGTGTGTGTGTGCGTGTGTGTGTGGGTGCGTGTGTGGGTGCGTGTGTGTGTGTGAGAGAGAGAGAGAGAGAGAGAGAGAGAGAGAGAGAGAGAGAGGGAGAGATAGAGAAAAGAGAGAAAGTGAGAGAGAGGACTGTGAGGAAAATATCTTTGACTAAGAGGTTTGTCTCGAGTTCAACCAGACAAATAAAAAGACTTAGGAACAAGTGAACTTTGGCTCTCAGATGGCGTATTATGAATAAAACTTGACCACACAGTTAGATCACTTTGACCACCAGGAAGTGAAATACACTGTATTAACCTGTCACCTGTAAGTTGTTGAAGTACAGTTGAATTTAGGGCAAAGAAGGGAGGAATAATATAATTATTGTCCCAGCAAGTGAAAGCGAGCCAAATGTCCACGAAGGGAAACGCCTTTGATTATTACATAATGGTAGGGGCGGGAAGGGTAGGGTGGAGTGTGGGAGGGAGGGAGGGAATGTTGAGGAGGTTAATAACTGCCGTAACTGACAGTGGGTGTAGGTGGGAGGGAGTGTTGAGGAGGTTTATAACTGCCGTCACTGACAGTGGGTGTGGGAGGGAGGGAGGGAGTGTGAGGAGGTTTATAACTGCCGTCACTGACAGTGGGTGTAGGAGGGAGGGAGTGTTGAGGAGGTTTATAACTGCCGTCACTGACAGTGAGTATAGGAGGTAGGGAGTGTTGAGGAGGATTATAACTGTCGTCACTGACAGTGAGTATGGGAGGTAGGGAGTGTTGAGGAGGTTTATAACTGCCGTCACTGACAGTGGGTGTGGAAGGGAGGGAGTGTTGAGGAGGTTTATAACTGCCGTCACTGACAGTGGGTGTGGGAGGGAGAGAGGGAGTGTTGAGGAGGTTTATAACTGCCGTCACTGACAGTGGGTGTGGGAGGGAGAGAGGGAGTGTTGAGAAGGTTTATAACTGCCGTCACTGACAGTGGGTGTGGAAGGTAGGGAGTGTTGAGGAGGTTTATAACTGCCGTCAATGACAGTGGGTGTAGGAGGGAGGGAGTGTTGAGGAGGTTTATAACTGCCGTCACTGACAGTGAGTATGGGAGGTAGGGAGTGTTGAGGAGGTTTATAACTGCCGTCACTGACAGTGGGTGTTTGAGGGAGGGAGGAATGTTGAGGAGGTTAATAATTGCCGTCACTGACAGTGGGTGTGGGAGGGAGGGAGGGGTGGAATTAAAGAGAACTGACACGTGTTCTGTTTGTTTCACACCATTATTCTGGCACCGTCCATTAGCGACTAGGTCATTAAGTCCGTTTTACACGGGCTGAGCCACCTATTAAAGCAGTGGCGTAGACAGGAAGGGGCGTATTTAGCGTAGTGCCCCTTGCCAACTGAATGATGCAATCTTCTCCCATGGCATGTAGTCACATTTTGACATATTTTGAGTCACCCCCCTCCACACCGGTATCAACTACTAGGACCCTTCTCCCCTCCCCCTTCCCCTCCACACCAGTATAAACTACTAGGACTACTAGGACCATTCCTCCCCCCACCCACCCACACACAATTAAAAAAAACCACGTAGCCCTTTCACTAAATGACCATGTGATGCTACGCCGCTGACATGTGGTCGTGTGTAAAACGCCAGAATAGAAACAATTTCTTGTTTATCTGCCAACACAATCTACTCAACTCACAGACAATAATGGCCACTGACTAACAGGAGACAATGATTCTAATGTTGACAGTTGTTTGGCTAATGTTGTTTCCAATATCAGATACGAGCACAGAGATTGGTCCCATTAAAAAGGAACCAGCAGAGAAATCTAATGAGACCATGAATTTTTTAAATGAACTGAAGCAAAACGGGTGGAGGNAGGAAAGGGGGGGGGGTAACAAATGACGAGTTCAATCAATATATCTGCTCAGTGTTGATGTTAAACAGACGGTTGAAGGATTGAATGACAGACTGAGGTGTGGAGTAGAGAGACAGGATGTTCTGGACGGACTCAGCTAACAACACTAGTAGAACAGAACAAACTTCTTGAGTCCATCAGAATTACTGGAACATCATGAACCTATCAAAAGAACATCATGAACATCATACTGGAACATCATGAACTTATAAAAAAAAACATCATGAACATCATACTGGAACATCATGAACTTATCAAAAAAAAACATCATGAACATCATACTGGAACATCATGAACCTATCAAAAGAACATCATGAACATCATACTGGAACATCATGAACTTATCAAAAAAACATCATGAACATCATACTGAAACATCATGAACTTATCAAAAGAAAGATTGTAAAGTGGCCTTACTTACATTTCCCTAGGATAACTTTTGGTTGAATTCACTGTGTTGTTGGTGTATGAAAATGGAGAATATTTTCTTCTGAGATCATCTGGTCTGAACAAATTTATGTCATCTACACTCCATCATTTAACTCGTGTGTAAAAAAAAAATCCCTTTCATTAATGTATCTTTGATTAAAATGGCCGTCAAAACATACATGTCGGCTAGTTTTGTCCTTGCCATAAAACTGTCTTTTCAAGATTTTCTCAGAACTACGTAGACTGACCGAGGCCATGGTGGAAACACAGTACTGGTAGTTCTGTTGTCCGTAGAAATATTTTCATAAGGAAGAAATTTCAATTAAATGAGTGTATTTAAAGCAATCATTAAAAAAAGCCTTCTGAAATAGAAAAACATAATTTATCACAGGTGGTATTTTTTTATGTCATAGATGGGGCCATAGTTTATAGCATAGCGCCACCCCCTCCCCTCCTTCCCCTTCCAAAGAAGCCAGGAATATGCAAGCTGCATGTATAGTACGTAACATAAATGAGGATCATTAATAATAATTATTTGTACCTCATCCAAGTTTTGTGGTCATGTGATGATGATCGAACTGTAACCACACACACACACACACACACACACACACACACACACACACATACATTACAGCCAGGCTATGAAAATACACCAAACTCTTCCAAGAAAATCCTCGTAACAATCACTATAAGCCATACGGGAGTTACAGTAATCTCCCTCTGCCTGTGATAGATGGACGATGAGAGAAATTACAACATCCCATGGGCTCGCAGTCCTAAGATCCTCACTAGACTAGTGGCTGACCACTTTCACATCCACATATGTCAAATGACATAGGGGTAGCTGATAAGGATACAGTTGATCTTTTGACTGAAACACCTCCATTGTGATGAGTTCATATTATCTTCACGTGAATATGTTTTTCTGGAGGAAGTGGTGAGAATATCTGAGTCATTTGAAACTTTCCTTGTTTCTTGTTTCATTTTCAAAGTAGCCAATATATATATATATATTATCTAATCTCTTATTTATCTAATGTTTTGATACATTTACTTGTTAACTCTTTTCCCTGTTTTATTTTCAGTATATATATATATAGGAAGGCATAACGTTCACAGACAGTCTGAGCATTTACAAAAAATTATTTTAAAAAATGTCAAATGACATAGATTTCCCTGGACGGTTGACGGGAACGTAACTGCTTTACACTAACATTTGCACAGTCGTGTCAGGCTAAAGACCTGTTATCTATAGAAACACAGACTTGCATACATCACGTGACCCTTTTATATACACCAGGTAGCATATACGTTACCGCTGCATTAACATGTACTTTGAGAGGAAACTTCAGAGTGTCTGTACGATTGATGTCTAATGAATTGTTCCCAGGAGATACCAGTCCACAGTGTCACATGATGACTGAGAATTCACAACGTCCATTTATCCAGATCAACTCGGTGTGAGAATGACATAATGTGTTGAATAAGTCCATGTACCCGCCAGATATGCCATACACAAATTCACATCATAACTATCGACTATGCCATACACAAATTCACATCACAACTATCGATCTCCAGTCAGATCCACGAATCACGTGGATGAAAAAAAAAAGTAAATTACGGATGGGCGGACCCAGATTAAACTATTCGAATATTCGACCAGCTGTCTCACATAATATATTTTATTAGAATAAACGAGTACGTTTTTGCCACATAGAGTAGGAATATCAACACAACTATAGACATTTCCTAAATATATATATTTATTTAGTAACTTGAGAATTCAACACAAAGGAAGACAACCCAATCTCACCATACTTTGAATTTGACAGCGTGTGTTTCCTGAAATCGTCGATCCAACACAGACTCGATAATTTCTGCTGATCCTCCTGATACCCTCTTGGATTGCTGGAGTTGATAAAAGTCTGAATGCGCCATGAGGACATCAACAGCTACAGTTAATAACAAATTGCATTTGTTTTTCATTATCCGGAGAATCCTCTCTTTCATTCAAATTGTCATCCAACTATTCATATTGTATTCAAACATCAGTCACTAGTAGAGCAGGGAACTTGGAAACACGAGCAAGACATTACAGTACTTGAAGTTGACACAGACACGAAGTTGGCCAAGAGTGTTGAAAACAGACACCACTGACAGTTTACAGGGCAGCAGTTATGAAGACAAGACTCTATGATTATCAACAAACTGAACACGGCTGGGACGATGCATAATTGTAGCCTTACATACTATTTTTAGTCGCATAAGTCACATGACAGCCACAGGAATTGATTATCTCTAATGTGTCATAGATGAAATAGAGTGGCTTGTGAGGGGGGACAGGCATGGGGGCAAGGAGAGAGAGTAAGAGGAGGAGGGAAAAAGACAGAATGTGTGAGGGAGAGAAAAGAGAGAGAGAAAAGAAAGAGTGACAGAGAGAGAGGGTTTGAGAGAAATGAAAGAGAGAGGGAGAGGGAGAGAGAGACAGACAGAGAGAGAGAGAAAGAGAGAGAGAGAGAGAGAGAGAGAGAGAGAGAGAGAATACACTGAGACCATTAGTGTAACGAAAATCCTAGTAAGAGAGTAAATATCTTCCTGTGTGACTAATCAACTGACAAACGACCATATTATATTATAACCTACACATCTTTCTTCCCGATGAGGGCACCATCTTTCTATTGCTTGCCCTACAAAATGGCGCTGCACTGAGCGCTTTCTAAAATGCGAAAAATCTCACAAACTTCGATGCAACAGAAAAAGAAAACAACATAAAAAAATAAAAAAACGAACAAATTAAACGGATTTCCGCTACTGAATTAAAAACTCTTGCACGTGTAGAAATGGCCCCTAATTGTCCCAGAGTAAATTTATCTGTAAGGAGGAGTTAATGAGGGAGAGATGCGTGTGTCGGTCAATAGCCAGATGTCAGTGAACGGCTTTGATTATTGACACTAATATGACAGCGTTTAACGGCTTTGCCATTGTGAAAACATTCAATTCTTGCTCAAGAATGAGGTGGCTGACTGCTGGTTCCACGGCCTTCAAATTGATGTAAATCAAAGATGGAACCAGATAGTAAAGGCGTATTCTTTTCCTTCTCTTCAAAAAGGGGGGGGGGGGGGGATGNGGGGGGGGTGGATGGAAGGGGGGATGTGAACCCGAATTGTTAGTATCAGGAAGTGTGCCGCTAGGGATTTCACCCAATTACAGTGAAAGATCAAGTATGAGAAGAAAATTTTAGAGGAGCAAAAAAAAAAACAAACCACTAGAAACATTCCTGTCTATATCGGGGGATCGAAGCCATGCCTTTCAGCTTTCAAGTCTTAACGTGTTGCAAGTCACTACAGGGACGTTATCTTCACAGCTGTTTAAACCGTATTGATGCCTACAATTCTAGATGAATATTTTGTTCCCTAAGTTCCACGTGTAAGCCCAGTGTTCTCCACACACTTTCCAGCGGCTCACATGTTCGGGTGCTTAGAAAATATAATTTAATATTACTTATTACGATGATATGCATATACCTTTCAGCTACGATCCAGATGAATTGCCCACAACAGAAAATTCTCCACTACACCAGCAAAGGTTTAGACGTGAGAGTTATGTCCTCTGTATTATCAACCACACCCCCCTCCCCATCTCCTACTGGTGGATCCATCCACACACTTGTGTTTGAAACACCTATGAATACATCAACACACTGAATTCAAGTCAATATTACCGGTGAAAATTCCCCACACTTTCATCAGAACTGAATACAATAATAATTTGTCTTAAATTGGGCATGCTGAATTTTATGCACTCTTCAAAACTTGGACTTTTTTTTCTGGAGGAACAAAATGAAATTGAACCCAATGCATGGAGACAGAGTGGAGTAGACAGTAACAGACACCAAGTTTTATCATTCTTCACATGTTCCTTTATCAATATCAAGTCCATCAGGGTGTGCAAATAAACAGAAATGTCTGGAACAATGAAAGAAAGGTCGTCAATATTCATCTACTTCTATAATATACATACTGTATTTCAACACTTCATAGCTGTGTAGTCGGGGACAGAGCTAAAAAATGTGACAGAATTTACATTCTTTTATCATAAACCCTTCCGCTCTTCCTTCTCAATTCCTTCCATACCAGACCCTCAGTATACTACCCACTCTCTTTAGACTATCCTCTCATTCCACATTCATTCTCCTTCCCTCCCTTCCTCAGTCAGTCAGTCAGTCAGTCAGTCAGTCAGTCAGTCACTCACTCACTCACTCCCTACTCACTCACTCACTCACTCACCGGAAATGACCAGGACTCCCATATTATGACCCAGAGAGAATCAGGGAAGAAACTCTACACTACCAAATGAATGATCCATGTCCGTCATGGAATGAAAGGAAAACCCTCAAGTCTACTCTACTATCTCTCAATGAAAGATGGTTGGAAAATAAAACTTCATGGATCATGAATACAAATCACGAACTCATTTTGTACACATTATTTTCCAGAAGATCTAAATCTACAAGTTGCCGCATGTGCTGTGTTCAGTGAACTGTGATTAGTGAGATTATACCGGAAATGAACCTGGTATGAATAGTCTATTATTAGCAATAGAATGTGGGGTAACTCCACTCTTGAGCCAGTGCAGATGAACATGGAACAATATCAGTAAGAACAACAACAACAACAACAACAACAGCAGCAGCAGCAGCAGCAGAAGCAGCTACAGCAGTAGCAGCAGCAGCAGCCGCAGCAGCGCGCAACAACAAGAAAAATCACCAATTAATTGGTGGGAGTATTCCGTTATCAATNCAGCAGCAGCAGCAGCAGCAGCAGCAGAAGCAGCTACAGCTACAGCAGTAGCAGCAGCAGCAGCCGCAGCAGCGCGCAACAACAAGAAAAATCACCAATTAATTGGTGGGAGTATTCCGTTATCAATGTCCCTCCACTTCCCCATCTCTCATTCACAGTCATCAAGTCTCTCTCGGCCCGCCGGGCTAACTAATGTTCTCACACACGTCATGTTCGGGGTACCGGGGGGAGGGGGGAGGGGCCCAGCCAGTGGTAGTCTCCTGTCTGTTAGGAGAAAGTAGCGAAGTTTTCTCTCGCAGTCTATTTTCTTGTCTGACATACACAGAGTTACAACACGTCGACACTCACACTATATATAGACAAGGAATAAAAATTTGAAAAATGATTACCTCCCTTGTGTGTCTCTAATTTCTGGTGAGCTGTTTATACACGCCAAGTGCAACAATGTTTCAAAATATTTCTCTTGCGAGTCCGTAACTTCCGGTGAGTATGCAGGGGCGGTCAACTCTTCCGTGCGCAAAGTGTCATCTGCACAGAGAAAAACAGAATCCCACCGACAGGGGCGAAGCAATACTTGAGTTTTTAGATATTACAAAACTTATCCGTCATATCTTAGTATCGGAACTATCGATTCTATTTCGACTCATATTTCTAGTACACATATGAACTTCGAGTCCTCTCGAGACTTTAATGCCAGACATACCGAAGTAGTCACTAAAGTATCGAAAAGGTATCGAAACTCCAGAACTTGTGTTTTGAAAACGACATGAAAAGTGGTGAGCATGAAAAGGTTGACTTGAGTTGCCATGTCTTTCTCTAAACAGAGACTGAACATTTAGTAAAGAAAACTTTCGAATATTGCCAGAGTCTAGTACTCGTGACTTTTATTTTCTTTGTATCAATCCAGCCCCAATCTTTGTCCGACATTGTCTATAAACTTGAAAACACTGGTAAAAACTCTTCCAGGTGAAAACATGGTTGTTTTGTAGAGATGAAAATCCCTATTGAAATATCGCTGATTCAGAAATGCAACGGATTTCCCACTTCCATAGAGACCACCAGTGAGTGAGTCAGTCTCCATAGAGGTTTTAGGACTGTCACTTAGTGGATGGAACATGCCGTCTGTCTTGCACTCACTACCGGGTAGACTGTTTGAATACAGACTCACGCCAGTCCAGCTAGTCTCAGCACAAGGTACTCAACACCAGCCTCAATCAGTCCACAGACACTTGTGATCCGGAACGCTAAATTAGTTGATCCATACATCCAGGTATAATTTCCTCTCTTCTCCTGCTCACTAGCCTGTCATTAGGTATTGTCACCACGTTCATCTCAGGCATAGATTATGTATAATTTGAGCTTCACACAGATGGAACATTTAAAATCTCAGAGTAGACATGTGATTATCAGAAGATAATTCTATCTTGGAAACTACGGTAGCAACAGTGGAGCTTAGAACGGAGGTGGAGAGTTTTTTCTTTAAGGAACGGAGAAGAAAGAAAGGGTCTAAGGAGGAGTGTAAAAGGGGGGAAAGAAGGAGAGAGAGTAGTGGGAGGAAGGTATATCAGCCACAGAGTGTACAGTAGTTATGATATTTGCTGCCAGTGAAATCACCAGGTGAGAAACATTAAGTACAGACACTCTGCAAGCTCTCGGTGCACGTCAATAGTGCGAGTCCCAGAGCCGTAGTGATCCATCATCTGTACGGAAAGGCACTTCATAGAACTGTTCTCTCTTCTTACATAATCATGGCCTTCTCCCCTCTCCCCTCCTCCCCTCT
>JAWQUT010000655.1:130095-140969 GCA_033807755.1 Ellobium chinense
GGGCGCTGACACTTTCCAAAGGCCAATTTACACACGAACAGTTTGTCTCCAACACGAAGTAATGTGATGTGATTCTGTTCTCAGCTGGCCTGGAAGAGATGCCTCACCTCACCTGACCTCACCTTACCTCATCTCACCTCACCTCACTGCAGTTGGACAAGCAAGAAGTTTAACAGAAAAAATATGACGAGATAATATGTCCCACTGAGGCATTATAACGAGAATATAAACAACAACAACAACAACAACAACAACAACAACAACAACAACAACAACAAGTGTTCATTCACTTCACGATCCTCGATACAATGTCGGATAACAATTTTCATATCATTATGGCACCATACACAAGACAACATATAATAACAAGATCCTCCATACAGTCTACATTAATATACAATGTCAGCATCTACACTCAGAACACCATCAACAACACCACCATTCAGAAGTATCCAGAGTACAACAGCAACCACATGACTACATCTACAAAGATGCAACATCAACTTTACAGTATCTATTACACTACACCAGCATGGTCATCACAAACAGTTTCGACATCAAAATCCAAATACCACCAATGACTCCAGGGTATCCGGAAGACATTTATAGCATCATTCCCTCGCATACAACATTACACAGCTATAGCACTCCCTAGCATACAACTTACACAGCTATAGCACTCCCTAGCATACAACATTACACAGCTATAGCACTCCCTAGCATACAACATTACATAGCTATAGCCCTCCCTAGCATACAACATTACATAGCTATACCCGCAGCATGCATTGAACTATGTTGTTGTTGTTGTTGTTATTGTTGTTGTGACTGATTGTTTGGCGTTATCTGTTGTTTTCTGGAGTATTCTTCCTATCCTAGACATCTGCTTTTGGAGATTCAGCTAGTCTTCACTGCTAGAGATTACTGTGGCCGGTCGGCCAGTGCTAGAGATTATTGTGGCCGGTCGGTCAGTGCTAGAGATTATTGTGGCCGGTCGGTCAGTGCTAGAGATTATTGTGGCCGGTCGGTCAGTGCTAGAGATTATTGTGGCCGGTCGGTCAGTGCTAGAGATTATTGTGGCCGGTCGGTCAGTGCTAGAGATTATTGTGGCCGGTCGGTCAGTGCTAGAGATTATTGTGGCCGGTCGGTCAGTGCTAGAGATTATTGTGGCCGGTCGGCCAGATTCTTATCCCAGTCTTCCGTTGATTTAGACGGACACCCGTCGTTCAACAAGTGGTCGGTCTGTGAGACATGATGTCACGCACAACACTAGCAACAAGAACCTCACCAACCACCGTCAGCATCTCTACCGTCAGACAACACTAGCAACAAGAACCTCACCAACCACCGTCAGCATCTCTACCGTCAGGTTGGAAATCAATAAGAACAGGAAACGCTTGCAGCGATCTAACTCTCTGCGGCTTTTCTGGTTTTGACTAATGACTTCCTGAACGCACGGGCGGGCGGCGTCCACTTGCAAATAAACAGCCCTGCCAAAATTTCATTGGAGTAAAAGAACAAACTGGAAACTGCTTTGAAATGATCGATATTAAAATGCAACCATCGTTAGAAACAAGGAAAGGTAACCCCTACTCCTTTTTCTGTCAGAGCCGTGATGAGGTCATGATGAGGAGAAAGTTAGGCCTACCGTTTTTTTCCCGTACGAAAATGTCCCCTAGAAAGCATAATTCATATATATAATATATCACTTTTCATTCCTTATGTGCACTTTTCCCTTTTTTTCAGCTTTTTTTTTCACTATCCATCCATCCATCCACCCATAGCTGCAGCACGACCTGAGGGACAGAAAGTGCCCACTCTGTGAGTACCGTCTATGAGGCAGTGCCAACATCCAACTAAGTCCAAGTGGTGTGGGAAGAATGAAGTGTTCAAGTGTAACACAGTAATTTCTAATCATGACGTGTAGTCCAGGCAACAAAAGACCCAATACTCTACTGACTTCTCTCTCTCTCTCTCTCTCTCTCTGTCTCTTTCTGCGGGACTCAATCGACTCTGTGAGAAGAGCGACAGCTTGGCGTTCAAAATGTGTGTGTGTGTGTGTGTGTGTGTGTGTGTGTGTGTGTGTGTGTGTGTGTGTGTGTGTGTGTGCGTGTCGTGCTATGGTGTTGACCTTTTGTCATGTGATAATGATCCTGTATAGTTCTTAGTCATGTCTATTATAATACACGTGGAAACGCCGCCTTTATACTGCTGCAGATATATAAACTCGTTTCTTTTTTTAAAAACATCCATACGTCGGTATTCTTTCTTTGGGACATAATCGATTGGTTTAATTGCTCGACACAGAACCTCAGTAAAATCCGCCATCAGCACCATTACCAGCACCAATATTACAACCAGCACCAACACCATCCTACCATTGTCAGTCATACAACAGTGCCAGCAGCAACAACAACAACAACAACAACATGACCAAAAAACAGAAGACTAGCGGCAGAACTTCCTTGCCACTTGGCCACATGACTTGTAATGTGTGAACTTGGTATAGTTTGGTCTAAATCTGAATACACATGCACATTCTACATAACTTATTGAACAATGTCCTGTCATTGTGAACTGTCCAGAGCAGAGGACAGAGAGAATCTGTAACGAGTATGTATTGAGTATCACAGCAGTCATTTATCAAAGTGGTTTAACATTAAATATCGCATTCATGGATTAGAGGTGAAAACAATACATTGGTGTGTCATAACAAAACTCTGCCACTGTCACTTTTACTTTTAGAACACCCCATATAGTTAATATGATGAATTTATTTTTTTTAGTGTGCTGTTAACGCACAAAGTACTGGTGACTACTGACAGGTCCTTTTCTTGTAATATAATATATTTCGAGAGAACTATTGGAAACGCTTGTGTGCAACACTTTTAATGTCGTTCTTGTTAAGTTTAGAGAATGTTAGCATAAAAGTATTTTAACTGCAAGACTGCAACTATATTAAGACTTGAGGACTTGGCTTTTCTAGAGCAATATTTCATTGTCTAGGTAAACAGCAGAAGCGCTATATTTTTTCTCGCCTTTCACTCATTTCGTGGAGCGCCCAGTAAAATCTTGATGGGGAAAAACCCGAGTGGCCAACAAGTTTTATCGATTATTTTCTGCTGTGTTGTGTTGATAAACACTGGCCAATAAAACTCTCAGCTTGTCACGGCTAACGTTAGATGTGCGCCTGTTACAGTTGTTGTTGTTGATGGTGGTCGTGATTTAAGGAGAATATTGTGATAAACAGCACAGTCCATTAGACGGCACATGTGAACTACCACAGAACTTAAAAGTGTGCAAAAACTGCACTAGCATTTCTGTTTACAGCTAGTCTAGAGCTTTCAAAGTGCCTTTGACATTCTTGTTTTGTAGGATTTCCAGTGTTTTCACGAACTAAGCACCGTGTCGAGTGATCTCTATTTCTTGCTGAGTGGGAGAGTGAAAATCAAAAGACTAAAGATGGCGACACGCTCAGTGGACCTTGGACTTTGGTTGCTTGTCATCAGTTCGTTGGTGAGTAGATGAGGTCATTTCCAGTGAAGAGCTAAAATTGTATACCGACATCGATGTAAATCTCAGATTAACACCTTCATTATGATTATCATCGTCACAGATATTGAAGAGATATTAGAGAAAACTTTACTTTCGTTCCAAAGAACAGATCAATAAAATGGGATGAAGAATTTAGAGACTAAAACATCAGAACAAACTGAATTGATGGACAGGAACTTTTGAACTGACTGTAAAAAATGCCTTGAAGGTCAATCTTATCTCAAAAGGGAGCAGAATCTAGGGAGAAAAACAAACAAACAAACAAAAAAAAAAAACTAGAGAAAGGAGGTGACAGAAAGAATTTGGGCATTTGGGGGGAGGGTAACAGTAGAAGAAACTCCATCTACTTTAACAATAGTTATTAGTTATAGACGGACAAACAGTGAAAACAAACAGTGAGTGTGTGTGTGGTTAAGCAGGTTTTAGAAAAGGCCACTCAACATCTGGCCACTTACTTTCCCTACATCTTCTTACTGAATACATGACATATAAAAAACAGACACTTTTCTGTGGGTTCATGGATCTGAAACAAGCATACGATTTGGTAAGGCGAGCAGGTCTCTTTCAGAAACTTGATATGTGTAACATAAGAGGAAAATTCTACAATGTTATAGCAGATATGTATACGAAAACGAAATCTTGTATAAAAAGCAATAACTTGTATTCGAAACCATTTGTAAGTAATATAGGTATTAGACAGGGGGAAAACTTATCCTCCATGATGTTTGCATTGTTCCTCAACGATCTTCAAAGTTTTGTAGAAGAAAAAGGATGTGAGAAAATTCTAATTACCAGTCCTAATGAATTGTATGTCTATATTCAGTTATTACTGTTATTGTATGCTGATGACACTGTGCTATTTGCTAACAGCCCTAAATCTTTCCAGAAAATACTCGATGAATACTATGTATATTGTCAATTATGGAAAATGGAAATTAACATTGACAAGTCCAAGGTCATGATCTTTGGAAAAAATAGAGGGAAACATAAATTTATATTAAATAATCAAGAAATAGAAATAGTTGAAGAGTTCAAGTATCTTGGTGTTACTATGAACCAAAATAACAGATTTGTTAAAGCAATTAAAGAAAATGTTAGTAAAGCTAGGAAGGCCATGTATGCAACAATAGCCAAAGGCAGAAACCTTGGACTTTCAATTGGTTGCCATTTACATCTTTTCAAGATCATTGTTATACCTATTTTATTGTATGGTTGTGAAGTTTGGGGATTTGAGAGATTGAATAAGATAGAAAAGGTACAAACAGATTTCTGTAAAATAATTCTGAAACTACCATCCAAAACACCTACCATGTTCATACTAGGAGAAACTGGATTGTGCCCACTACATATTGCTGTCAAAACTCGTTGTCTAAATTACTGGTCTAGAATTATGACAGGAAAAAGTAGTAAATATGTCAAAATTTTACTAGATTGTACCTACGACCATCATAGAAGTAATGATAAAAAATCAAAATGGATAACTTTTATTGAAGATTGTCTAGCAAGTATCGGTTTTCTTTATCTAACATACAATCCACCTCTTTACAGTCAAGAGACAGTTGGCAGACGATTACAAGATCAATTTATTCAGTCTTGGAACAGCGAGCTGGAAAATACTAATAAGGCAAAAATGTACAGAACAATCAAGACGTCATTTGGATTTGAAAATTATCTTGACAACATTGCTTGGCCATTAACTTTATATATACTTAAACTAAGAATCAGCAGCCATAAATTACCAATAGAGACGGGCAGGTGGGATGGAACATGTTTAGCTGAAAGAAATTGTAAACATTGTTGTAAAGAGATAGGTGATGAATTTCATTATTTATTCGTATGCCCCCTATTTGCAAATGAAAGGAAAAAAAACATTGAACCGTACTACTTCAAAAGGCCAAATATGATGAAAATGTACGAACTTTTCCACAACTCAACCGATAAAATCACTACAAATTTAGCAAAGTTCTGCAAAACAATTATCTATCATTTCAAATAAGAGCAGAGCTCCAACTACAATTATTACTGTATTGTATTTATTATATTCTTCGAACGTTTAATGCTCCACCATGTTATCATTTTCATTGTTTGTGATGCATATACTTTCAAAGTCTGCGTTATTCCTTTTTGTCATTGTCATTGTCATTGTCATTGGGGTGGGGGGAGGTAGAGGTGGGGGAGGTAGGGTCGAGAGGATCGGGGTGAAATGGAGACAGAAAAATAAGGAAAGCACAAGGGAAATGATGAGATTGAACAGAAAGAATGTGGCCCAGCGACTTTACTATTGTTTGTTAGTAAGGATATGGCTGCGTTGGGAACTAGCAAGGACTTTAAAAAATGTCATAAATTACTCACTGTTCTGTTTTAAGAGGAGGTGCGTTTAAGAGGGGGACGCGTTTTTTTTTTTGGCGGGTGGGGTGAGGGAAGATATGGTGGAAGAGAATGAATCATAATATTTTGCAAGTGACAAGGTTGAAGTTATGGTATTGTCACATGACAATATATTATTAGTTCAATGTTCCCTTTGGCCTGGAGGTTCCTTTCCTAGCCGCTGTTCTGTAGATGTGCATGACTTGTATGCTGAAATACAGTGTTAGTGACATTTAGGACGGCAGTCATTATGACCATGTGTGAGCAGTCGGGAATTGTGTCGGGGTCATTGATGAGCACTAGGCTCACACGTGAAAATTGGGGGCGATTCAAGCAGTAGATATTTAAAAGTTAAATTTCTGTGAAGTTAGCGTGCTTGTACTGTAGCGGTAACACGTTCAGACTTGCAAGCTGAGAGGCCCTGGTTCCATTCCCGGCAGGGACAGGAAATTTTCTAGAGTGGGTTTTTTCGGCCTATCTTCTCAGAAATGATCCTTTACAATAATTTGGTAAAATCCCTGGTGACACATTTCCCTAAAAAAATATGTTACATGTGAAAAATGATCAGACTGAGCTCACATTCCTCCCCCTTGATAATAATGAAAGTACTAATTGTCTTTTCACCCGGTTACACAAGTACCACGGGAAAGTGAGCACTGATCAGATCGCTAAATCCAGGGGCGTGGCTATCTTGCAGACCCCACCCCACTCTAAAGTTTCGGATCAGCCCCTTATCCTCGATATTAGTGACTACTGCAGTGATTTTTATATGAACTACACCACTGGCCAAATAACTATGGCTCCTGGGAAAGAGCCTTAAGAGCGTGGCATTATGAGGCCTTAGGGTGGCAGTTACGGTCCTGCAGAGAGATATGCATATTGATCACTTTTCAGTCCTGTCTGTGACACCGTAGACTGTAAAATACAACATGTTGCACCGCACGATGATAAATATGGTGATAATATCTGCTTTAGCAGCAGCTGCACAGAAGTAATCAACGTCCAGGTATCGTGCATATCCTGTAAATTGTAATCGTCTGTCTTCGACACGTAATCTGGTGGGTAGTCAGTCTGCTAGTCATGGCAACCTGTATTCGATACCGTAAGGGAACAGAACATTGTGGGTAGTACTTGACGGGAAATCTTGGATTTTCGTGCGAATACACGACAGGGATATGGGAATGAAACCAACGATGGCTTCAGAGGTCAGATGTTGGTAGTTGGTTACAGAGGTCAGATGTTGGTAGTTGGCTTCAGAAGTCAGATGTTGGTAGTTGGCTTCAGAGGTCAGATGTGGTAGTTGGCTTCAGAGGTCAGATGTTGGTAGATGGCTTCAGAGGTCAGATGTTGGTAGATGGCTTCAGATGTTGGTAGATGGCTTCAGAGGTCAGATGTTGGTAGCTGGCTTCAGAGGTCAGATGTTGGTAGATGGCTTCAGAGGTCAGATGTTGGTAGTTGGCTTCAGAGGTCAAATGTTGGTAGATGGCTTCAGAGTATATTTTGGTAGATGGCTTCAGAGGTCAGATGTTGGTAGTTGGCCAGAGGTCAGATGTTGGTAGTTGGCCAGAGGTCAGATGTTGGTAGATGGCCAGAGGTCAAATGTTGATAGTTTCGGGTTAAACATGTTTCTTGACATTTTATGGACATGAGTAAATTAAGAATTGATTGAAAGAGCTAAGCTCTGTCCGTGATTGTTATATGTAATTTTACAGTAGAGTCTTATTACCGTTCGGCACTGAGTAACAGTGAAACCCACGGCTGATATCATACTGTATGTCCCTTGTTAAAACGGCCACCTGCTTGGTTCGGTCGAGTGTTCCAGTCAGTCCAGCCACTGGACTTGTCTCAGTCGGAATGTAATGGTAAACCAAGAGAATATTTACAGTCAGTATTGATTTCACTCGGTGGTCAAAACTTTCGCTACACTGTGAAATCGGATAAACGGAAATACCAGATGATGTTGCCAATTCTTTTTCTCTTGATTTTTCCACAGACTACTTTGTTTCAAGGGGATGCAGCAAAGCTTGATGACTACAATATGTTGAGACAGAAGCGAGAGATCGAGCCAGACAAAGCACTGGCAATCGATAAAAGAACAGACGAATTCGAGCTGTCGAGACAGAAGAGGCATAATCTGATCATCGAACCAGAACTTTCGAGACAAAAGAGAGGGGAGACTGATAGCGAATTAGCACTGTCGAGACAAAAACGTATCGACCTCGGAGACGAATCAACACTCTCGAGGCAAAAGAGGGTCGACCGTCTGAGCGAATCTGAACTCTCGAGACAAAAACGACTTACAAGAGTCAGCGAACCGGAGCTGTCGAGGCAAAAGCGAGTTGAAACTGATGAGGAACCAGCATTATCGAGAGAGAAAAGAGTGGACATAGAGTGACAGTTTCCTGACCGGCTCTTGGAAATAGCGACATTGTGTAAATAATACTGACGGTTAGTCTGGTTCCATAGCTATGATCAGATTTCGATCTTTTCAATTTCTCCAAGAGTTGTAGGAATAGTTCATGTCTCACAATCTTATGACGTCATCCCGTCTAGCTCAACTGGCTCACAGTTTACATGGGACCAAACATACTTCAGCCAGGTCAAACTGTGACCCCTCCTGGGTTCATAAGCTTGGACCTGTTGAAGAGCATACCGTACATCCTACTCGGTCCAAGGTCAGGTTGTGAGCCCAGGTGGTACAGTAGTCTATATGTATACAGTAGACTCATGAGTTGTTGACATGTATATGACTGGTGACCTCTGATGTCGTCTAGTAAGAATGGATGAGAACTTGTTCGGACGCAGCATGTCAGTTGTGAGAAAACTGAGAAAACATTTCATGTGGGACTGGGTTGGAACACATTTTATCCCACTCTGCATATCCTCAACAGAGAAATTTCAGATCTTGTTCTTATATGGCCAGCTGATACCAATCTTGGAGAAGAAAGTTTGAATCCTACCACACTTCCCAGTACAAACTATGGCACAGCTCAGTGATCTCACCAATTATTCTTTACTATGATACGACACGATGAATATATATAATACTTGGCCACTTCTAGGACGGCCAGGAGCTCCTAGGAAATATAACAGCCGGCATTTTCCATTGAGACATCTTAGAATATTGTCAGGGGAGAGTTATACTCGATGAGACTCATCGTTTCCGGTATTGAATATTTTTTCGCTCTATGTGCCAGCCTATCTAAAAATGATATGCAGATTCTTCATCTGTATGATAAAATTTGTCTTTCATGATAACAGTCTACTCCTTTAAATTTCTCCAAAGGCGTCTATAGCGAGAGAGAGAATAGTCTATGTGAGTTTCATGTCAACAATATTGCATTCGATCATTACCTCATGGAGGATAAACCCGGCCTAGAACTCATGGGGCCATGGACACTTCTTTCACTCATATGGATTCGCTTTTGTATTTCAGTACTGGACAATTTTACAGCAACTTTCCAAGGGACAGCAAATCAGTGATGTGCAAAGTTCCATGTAGTAGAAAATATTCTACTCGTAAATTTCGGCAGACAAGGGCTCTGATGTAAAGCGTGGGACTGAATTCAAATAAGTGAGCTGTCCCATCATGACTTTCTTCTCCTTTTACACGTCAACGTTCAGACGGATCTTTTACAGACTGTGATCGCCAGTGGCTGGAGCTTAAACATATGATGGCAGTGGTTAAAACAGCAACAAAAACTTACTTGGACATGAAATACCAGGCGATAATTTATATAATTATTCCATTGTTGATCATGTACTGTGTGTGACCTATAAAATAACAGTCATAGCTACTTGATGTGGGATGGTGAGAGAATTTCTCAATCTAAATCTCTTCCTGGGAATTTTCTGCTGGTTCTTGCTGTGCTGAGGAACGAGACGAAGAAAGGAGTGGTAAGCATATAAACTTTTAAACCGACAGCCCTGGTGAGGACAATACCCTTTTTATGAATATCGTTTGAAGGTTTATCAAACTGTAGAATTAAGTGGGTCATTTCCGTTTTTCGCTTCCCAAAAACTGCACTTTGTTCGGCCTGCATGGAATCGCCTACTGGAGTTCACAGGCACATGGGGAAGTCACTCTGCCTCATATGCTCCCTCCCTACCTTTCCACCGGTCAACATAATAACTTCGTTTTCCTGTGTTGCTATAGTTTCTCATCATGATCTTGCTCGCAGCATATAGAGAGTGATGTATTATTCAGTTTGTAAGAAATAATTTACCTTGCACCTTTGTAACTCATCTTGAACTATACTGTAAACATTCTGCTGTACGTGGTGTGCAAATCTCTCCTAAAATGATTCAACTTTCATTTCCTTTCTTATCGTCCGTTCTAATGCAAAAGGCGTTACATCTATTCCAAAAATCAACTCCAAAGTTAAATCTGGTAACTTTTTATCGACAGTTTTATGTCAGTTCTAAAGACAGTTGTGGACGTTATGCAGAAGCTCATATATATATATACTTAAGGAAGTTGCAAGATATAAATATTTGAGGAATTAGATGTGGTTATTCTAGCACACAGCTATACATACATGATCTCCATCGTCTCTAGAACTCATCATGTGGAATGCGATGTTCTAAGTTAGCACCAGCCCCATGTACGCTCTACGGCAATGATTTCTTGTGAGAGTCACGTGGTCCGGTTTCTATCCGAAATTAATCCACAATTTTTCACTTTATTATATAATAATTCTATTACGTAGTAGGTTAATGTTTAATGTTTATTTAGGTCCAAAATCACTATAAGAATTTTAATGATTGATGTTGGGCAACTTGTTTAGAAGTCTGTCGAGCTACAACTTATATTGGATGGAGGTAAGGTTTTTTTCCCACGGTTATGATTATTCTTTTTACCTTTTGGCCCGGAATGGCAAAATAATGTCCCATTAAACCAAAAGAGTCATTATATGGCAGGTCAAGGGTGTAAAATATCCACCTCCCCCCCC
>JAWQUT010000655.1:141040-151488 GCA_033807755.1 Ellobium chinense
CACTTATGTAAAAAGAGTGTTATATATTGCTCAGAGTCGTATGTTATGACTTTATGATTTTAAATAAACAAACACTTGTTTAAATGTAGATCTACATCTTATCTGTCACAAAGTGTCTAAAACATAAGCCTGTCTACAGATTTCATCCTCCCACTTAAAGCTTGGACACTCCCAATCTCCAGTAGTTCAACTATATCACTGTATACTGCAGTGAAGCTTAAAGATCATCAGTAAATTCTGTCCATTGTTGAGTCTCAAATTCGTGTGACTGAATTTACAGCTAGTTTCAATAAAAACTTTATGAAATTATGTTGTTTTTTGGAAAATGAGTTTTTTTTCCATTCTGTGATGAACCGCAGTTCTTCCGTTGGTTTTTTCTTTCACATTGTCATGAACTTCAGAACTCCCCATGGATTTGTGGGCCATATTTACGAGACAGAGAGAAAGAAAGAGGGAAAGAAGGGGTGAAGTAGACAGAGAGGGAAGAGTGAGGGAGAAAGAGGGAGAAAAGGAGAGATATAGAGAAAAATAGAGACAGGGAGGAGAATGAAAGAGAGTGAGAGAGATGGAGAAACAGAGGGAAAGAGAGGGAAAGAAGGAGAAAGGTAGAAAAATATAGAGACGGGAGAAAAAGAGAGGGGATGAGAAAGAGGCTGATAAAGAGAGAGAGATGAGGGAGTGAGACAAAGGATGAGAGAGAAAGAGAGAGGGCGGGAGAGACAGAGAAGGAAGACATGGATAAGACATCCCGATAATTGAAGGGGAAAAGTGTCAAAACAAGACCAGTCAGTTGCACTGGGGTTGGTGAGTAGTTGTGTAATATCATCAACTCATTACACATCGTTAACAATGACACAAATCTTTATTGACACTCATCAATAGACAGACTCATACCTTAACAAACAAACAAACAAACAAACAAACAAACAAACAAACAAACAAACAAACAAACAAAACTAGTTTAAGTTCTGAAGCTTTGTGTATGCATGAAAACCGCATGTTGAGAGTTGTGGCTTTTTGTATGACATTCATAATAAAGTTTGCAAATTTCCTAGTCAGAGCCGCTGAAAACAGTTCACACCTTTACCCAGATAGGCCACATTACTCAGTAACTTTTTCAACTTCCTTATGAGCACATATACAGTGCCAGAACTATTTTACACAGAAGCTGATTACTGGCAGCCAGACAAAATGGCTTTCACTTGCTACCAGACTTGGAAGGAGCTTCCATGTGAGTTTTTGTTTGCGTTTCTCTAGAGGAAGGTACACAATGAAGATGCTTCAGGTAAATCTAAATATCAGCTGAATAATTGGTCTACCTGTCACCAGCACACTGAGAAAAAATATCAGCCTGAAGCTTTTAGTAGAGGTAGCAAAATGAGTAGAATAAGAAATTTACAATTGAAGACTAAAACATTCCCTGCGTCACTGTGTAGCTAAAGAAAATCTATTCTGTGTCTATTACACTGGTATTGTTGTTGTTGTTGTTGTTGTTGTTGTTGTTGTTGTTGTTGTTGTAATATCGTATCTCCTTCGCTACTTAGTCTCTAAAATACGCATGAATGATTCACAGACTTGGTGAAAATATAGAACACAATGAAATCGAACAAAGTTCACGATCTATTGACAAAATATAACATACGCACATTCCGCTGTCAATCTCAACATCATAGACTGGACAGTTGACACATACAGTCACTCTTTATACACATAAACACCATTACATGCAGGAGCAGATAATGTTGCTGTAACCTCATAATATTGCAAATGATAATGTAGAGCTACCTGTTTTCACAACACTTGAACCAACAAATCAATCCTCTCACTCTACAAACATACATGTTATTGTACTCAGTAAATGATCAATTAGCTTTTGATTTAGGATGACTAACGACCGTTTTCCACCCATGTTAACACAATTATGTACATGATTTTACAGCCAAAATTAGAAGTGGTCCGCGTAACTGATGTCGAAGGTGATATTATCCCAGGACAGCGCTCAGAGATGATGACATCTAGTCGAACTCCTGGTCTACTTTGCTCGCACATAAATTCGGGCACTGTCAGCAGTACTGACCTCAAATTCTGAACACACTGAAATCAACATTTGCGTTTGTTCTAGTTTTCATGTGCCATGGAATTGTCCAGAAAAAAATAGACGATTACTGAAAAGATTTGGGAAAGAAAGTTTCATGCAGTAAATTCCTGATCACATGATCACCGTTCGCACGGACTATGGTAGACCGTACTGGTCATATTCATGGATTACATGACCAGAACAACATCAGTTGTGGAACCGATCAGTCGATCATGATAAACCCAGGTCCAGCTTAACCAGAGGATGAGCTATCCGGGATTCACTGTAAACAGTCATACAAGACTAAAAACATACATTCGATCATATAGTCCCGGACATTCTATCTCATTAACGCAGACTTGCAACTTCTATATAATTGTATTTTATTTACAACACATAATAAGTAGTCTATGTGCGTATAAATGCAAGCTGAATTGCGTCAGCCATATGCGACATGAATGAAGTTTTTTCCAGTCATGTAGATCTCTATATATATTGTCTAGTAGAGTAAACCATTGAACGTGAACATAGGTCTAATGAAGTGTGAGGGGAACATTTGATGACAGAGACTAAAGCATGACATGACATGACATGACATGACATGACATGACTGAAGTCAGATGTCACCACTCAGTGCTCCATTACAAAAACTTTTGGAGACGTTTAAGTTTATCATAGACACGTGGCTTACTACATCGACTTCACCAATTTGCCATGTACATTAATAGCGACACCTGCTTAATTGCAATATTTTTAAAAGACCAAAATACTGCATTTCTAGATTTTTAAAAAAAAATAATTTTAAGTCTGCATATTCAAATCATAATAGTGAGAATTACAGTCTTTGTCAATAAAGTTCCCAATTTCCTTTGAAAATGTCAATGGATATTCAAAGCTCCGTCTACTCGCAAACAATTTAATATGGTCAAAGACATGATATTAAGAGGGGGTCAACTGTACTATGATACAAATGACTTTAGAGTACTAGCGCTATGGCGAGTAATATTTTCACATTGAACATGTCCAGTTGACAATCTTGGTGATGAGGATCTTTGTTGCAAGCCCAAGAGCCTTCACATATAGAGACATACAGAAAGTTTTGAACATCGTCAGAGTTTGATAGTCACAACTGACGGCATACTGGTGTTATAATTAGATTAGAAAACACCTTAAAAAAAACAGTGAATATGGTTCAAATAAGAATTATAATGAGAAAAAATGAGAAGAAGAGAAGAAAGAGGAAGATGATACAAAAGAAGAGGAGGATAAAGAGAAACAAAACAAAAAAAGGAGAGAAGAGAAATAAGAAAAAGTTGGTATTTTAGGCCATTTCATACAATCAACAGAATAGAGTTTAAGAGAGTCACAGAAAGAGAAAGAGCGAGAGAGCGAGAGAGAGAGAGAGAGAGAGAGAGAGAGAGAGAGAGAGNAGAGAGAGAGAGAGAGAGAGAGAGAGAGAGAGAGAGAGAGAGAGAAAAGAAACATAACTCACAACAAAAGAAAAACAGGATAAATAATTGAAAATAAAAAAAAAAACAGAGGAGAGGAAAAAAACGATATGAAGATGAGGAGAAAGAAGATGATGATGACAAAGAAGATAACTGATCTCACTGTGTGTTTTATTGTGGTTGTTGACACTGAATGTGGTAAAAATAGTAATAATTGTGGTCACTGCAAGTTTGATGTTGATGATGGCGATCATTTATGATGATACATTTCATAACATGTGGCACAACAATCATCTATGTACATCAACAAATTTACAGTGTATGGTACTCATACAGTCACTGTACACCTTAAAACTGAAGTCGCCAACTGCTTTCATGAGAAAAGTAAGCACAAGAGAAGAAAGTAAACAAATGTCAAGAGAAGAAAGTAAACAAGTGTCAAGAGAAGAACACTATTTATACAAAACTGACTATAAACTCTGTAGAGAAGGCCCTTTAGAGCCTATAAACATCATATGGATAAAACTACACAAACACAGAACATTTCTGTCCAACTGGTACATTTTCTGTTGATTCCCCCTCCCCTCCCCCCCTCCGCTTCCCCGGCCAGGGATCATCTTATCTAGGATGACCATCACATCATTTGTTTCTGCCATATCTTTGAAAGACTGCGATATTCTCCTCTCACCCCGCCCCTCCCTCTCTGAGTGTCACTTGACCTGTCCAGTACAATTTTATAATTTTACACACATCTGACATTCTCAGACAAAACAGCCTTGTTGGAAATGTCCTGAAGTAAAGTGTACAAAAGAACAGCTGGTGTAAATTATTGAGAATTGTTCTGGGTGCACGGAACAACAAATCCGTTATGCTCCCCTCCTCCGCCATAAATTATAGTGAAATGTCAGAGCATTCATGTACAGGAAGTGGCTGGGAAAGGTCAGCTGTAATCTGGGAGCTGGGACAGTGCTACACATTTTCGCTAAGTGGACGGGGAATGGGAGGTTGGTGTTGGGGTGGAATGGGGGTGGGGGGGTGGTAGTGGGGTAAGGGGGAGTTGGAAGGCGGACAAGGCAGGAGGATGGACATATTTCTATATAGGCCACCTAAACTCTGAGGCTGTGGGGCAGTCGATATGATAATCGATAATCTAGCGTCACCATTTTCCTATGAGATCGGGTCAACTATCGGGGTCAGAGGTCACTCAACCGAGAACCCAAGTGAAAGATCCGAAGTTTCTGTTGGATTAAAACAATTTATCACCATCAGAAGGAATCAGAAAACTTTGGGAATCGAAGTCTTTCATAAATTTTGCTTCTACTGTAAATAAAAGAAAACAAATAGGTGACAAGGCAATATCGATTAACTCACCTTTTAGAAGTGAGTATTCGCTCTGACTGTCTAATATCGAGAGAACACTCTATCGATATCGGCGGTAGCCCAGCCCAACTACATGTGTGAGCTGAATGTATTGTCAGGGAGCTATGTGTGTAAGCACATTCTCACTTTCAAACTGTTTGTAGACTTAGCCCCTCTCTCCCCCTTCCCACTCCCCCTCTCCCTCACTCCTCTCCCCCTCTCCGCCGCCTGTGTCCGGCATCAGGATGATCAGACAACAGCCAGTAACAGCTGATATTTGTAGCATTGCATTGTCTACTGTAAACATTGCACTGTGCAAGAATAACTAAGGACAGTAAACCTGCTCACAACATGACATAATCACATTATGTCCACGATTTTGTCAGCAGTGCACAACAGTACAATGAGTGTCTTTATGCTTTGCACATGCGATGTCTTTATCCTCTCAATACATAATCACCCATCACCAAACAATAATTACTGGACACACAGATGACACATATTATTACAGCCACATAGTTTTCAATGTACCATAGCAAATAAATAATGAATAGCATGCCAAGTTCATTGTTCAAGCTGACACGAGAACTGAATATAAAAGTACAATCAAGTTAGTCTCAGTTTCCTTCTTTAGATTTTCTATCTTTAGTCACTCTGTTGCTGGAGTGAACATTCTCTGTTTACCCTTCCACCATAACATACATGATAGCCTAAAAAAAATCATACCCATGTTTTTTCTCGATACCCTACCTTATTCAATTGTGTGGTTTCAAGATTGGTGTCTCGCAGGTTCTAAAGGACATTAAATAACAGCACACAGTCAGATAGTCAGTCCGCTCCTAGCAGTTGGCTCAGCTGGTCAACTTAAATACACAAGTCCATATGCCAAGTACATCAGAGTTCACTACCCCTGCATACTCACCGGAAGATTCAGACAGGCAAGGGATGTAATACTTTTAAAGGTTACCTTTGATCAGATTGATAGTGTCATGACAAAACACTTGATGCTAATAACTTTGCAGCTTTTCTCTGGATAACGTGGATTTCTCTGGATAACGTGGATTTGTTCCAACATGTTGACAGGGAACACGACTCTGTTCTAGTGCATTTCACCAGCACGGTTTCCTTTCGCAGGCTTTGATTAGTTACATTCACATGAATAACACTAGCTACACCAACCATCATATCACACGTAATAAACCGTTAATAACTCTAGGGTAAACCAAAGTCAGTATTATAACATGTGTTTATCATAGTTTGTTTGTATCGGTCAATATTAATATCCAGTATAATTATGGTCTCAGTCTTGAGATAAAAGTCAAATTTGTATCAGAATAGCATCGTCCTTATGTTGATCAACTGTTTCCCGCAGTTGCTTCAGAGGGAGACAACTCTCAGCAGTTATCATCAGTCATTGGTGACCTTTCATTACTTGGAAGGTCACTGTGCACAGTAAATGTAGGATACAGTAGTTTGGTCCTTCTATTGACATTTGTGTTGCAACTTTTTAACTGAGAGACATATGTTGGAACCCGACCAGTATCAAGGGAAGAAATCTAAACTGTGAGTGATCTGCCTTGGAACGGTGACGTTGTATGGTCATCAAGTAGAACTTAGTGTAGTCTGTGGTTCTATGGTAGCTCACAGTGGCATTTCAGCTGACACTGACAGGCATTTTAGATGGTATTTAGTAAGAAGACAATATCCTTACTTCACGAGCGTACTACCATGCACCGGAGTTCTTTCTTTCTTGGCAAGACCCTGAAGTCGTGTGTGAGAGACAGTTTGAAGGTCCCTCAGTTGGCAACTCTGGCATCACACGTAAGTTCAGTAGGAGAAGTAGCCCCATAGTTATTGTAAATACTGTAATTCCCCATGAAACTACCAATCTGAGGTTTTACTAAAGATGCCACAAGGCCTCTGCCACCCAAGTCCTCACAACTGATGTATCAGTCGAGTGTGTCAGTGATTGGTGACGACATCTTACAGAGGTGAAGCTTCGTCTTAAGGCCTCATAGTGTTTCTAGGTACAAGAGCAGACATTCTTGTTGGATTGCCTTTGACACGGTATCTCATTCTAACTTATTGTAATGGATGAGATCCATCAGCTGTCTCTCCAGTGCCCATGTTCTGTGTAAAACAAAAGACTTTGGCTTCGGATGTTTGAAAGTGTCTCTAAGCACATTGTCATCGTATCTTCAGCTCACCATGAATCATGCCCATGTGGCTCATATTTCGAAGTCAAGGTCATCCGTCACACAGAACTTCAAATAAAGTTTTTCGCTGTCTCAGAGAGCGAGGCGATCTGTTCTGATCTTTGCCAGCAATGCGTGCCATTCACGTCGTTTGAGTAGCAAGTCTTCTATCGATGCTGTCCACCGCCCTGTCGGTATTACAAACATTCCGGAACGTTCAATCCGAGGTTCTCATGAAACTGACTTCTTAATATCAGATTCGGTGCATACAATGTTATAATGTGAACAGGAGAAAATGAGAACAAGTTCCGGCAGTTTGTGGTGAAAATGTTGATAAAAGACGTGGCTGAATGTGGTACTGGAGTCTAAACATTTTCTCTTCATTTCATACAACAATTCTACTGCACTGCACTCTCAGAACTGGGTAAGTTGGTCTTGGTATCGGTAATCGCCGGGAAAGGAGTCTCGCTTCATCGTCGTCGAATACTCTGCGCTGTGCCTTCTGTCTTTGTCGGAGAAAGATCGGTAATCGTGTGTCCCGTACATAATGTTGTCCTCGCTCTGCCCATGTTGGTCCCGTCTCAATCCGTTCAGGTTGGGGTGCCAGCCGTTGGTGGTGTGGAGCTGATGTGGGTGTGGGTGGAAGCCACTTCCGCTTTTACTCATGGTCGTTCGGGTGGTTGTCCCGCTATTGTTTCCAGTACTGGGACGGCGGTGGTCGCCTCCCTTGGAATAGGAGTCAGAGTAGACAGAAATGATTGGTCCCCGTCGCCGCTTCAGAGTTCCGGTTTGGAAGAGCTGCAGCCATGCCAGTTTGGCCTCGGGATTGAAGAGACAACGAAAGACGAAAATGACGAAACCCTGGAGAGAGTTGGCAATACAGAACAGGTAGCTAAACACCAACTTGGCTTCATTGATGGCCAGTGGTCCGAACACCCAGGTGACCCCCATCAGAAACATCACTGTGAAGGCGCCTCTGATCTGCGCGGGCGTAACCGATGGGTTGTCCTTTGATAACTGTTGCTGTAGACGAGGGAAATAGCGAGTGGTGAGTAAAATTAAAGGCAATGCAAGGATAAAACAGAGAGAACGAAAATTCCAGGTACAGATAGATAGAGAAAGAATGAGAGAAATTGAAAAAGAAAGAGTGAGAGAGAGAGAGAGAGAAAGAGAGAGAGAAAGAGAGAGAAAATGAAAGTGAGAGATATAGAGCAAGAAAGAAAGAGAGAGAGAGAAAGAGGGTAGGGGGTCAGATCTTTAGAAAGGGACACAATCCAATAATTTTGTCAATGGTTTGACCTGCCTAGGTTGTCTTTTCCCGTGTGATGAGGACCTGAATCCAGGTACATGTGACAGTTCTCTGAGTTTATGTCAAAAAAAAAAAATGGTGACCAAGTTACTGGGTACAGACATGATGGTTGACTGGACTGTTCACGAGCTGTCTGTTTTCAAAATGTCCTTAAGTCCTGACCGTGTCCTGGACCTACCTGGAACTTGGGTCTGAGAATCACCCTGGCCACCATGACGAAGACGGCGGTGTTGATGATAATGACAAGACAAGAGGGCGCCACCAGTGAAGTGTAATAAGCAATGGGGTTACGGCTGGTCAGGAAACAGCTGCAAGAAAAAAAAACCAACCAGTTCTTGGCATCACGTGTTTTATGATATCATTCATAATGAATAGTGACGACATGTTGAAATAAGGGATTGGCGAAATCTCAACACCAAGGGGCATCTGACCATACTGGTATATAGAGAGAGAATATACAAACTGAACACTGTCTAAAAACATTTTACTGTTGTCTTTAGCCAAATTATGTTCCACGATCAATATATGCACTGCACATATGGTTACATTTGTCAACTGTACCAGAACTAAAATTTCATCAAATGTTTATCATTACCACAGGAACTTTTCGCACAACAGAAACAACATGTCAGATTTTAAAACTGAATTTAATTTTGGCAATCGTCACTTTGCCAGTCTGTTATCAGTCTAAGGCTATTCATTTGAAACGTCAATGTCTTGAAAATCAAACGCCATTACATCGTATGCCATTGTCAGGTTCAAAGTTCAAGTCACAGTCTATAAATCTATTTTTAACTTTTCTTCTTGTCACGTGTGGCCTTCTTCCTGTGGACTTGTGAGAAGTGTAAAATGTCATTTCACTTTTAGCTGAATATTTCAAAGTGCGTCTCTACATTCAACAAGCAGACACAAATGGTGCTAGAAAATGCCCTACATAATCAAATACAGCGCGACAGTGAAAGGTCGAGAAACATTTGTGTTCAGGAAACGGTTCAAGAACATGACCTACTTTAGACGATGACAGTAAAATGTGAATAAGAACACCATCCACTTTGAGAATTTCTAAACTTACACTTCTCTCTGGTTTCTCTCCTCTAAGTAGCTGTCTATGTCCACAGCTGCCGTGATGCCAACTATAACAGCTGGGATGCCTGGAAGGGAACAAAACAAACTCTTAAGTTCTCACAATTTCCCCAAAATGTTATCATTAGCAAAACACAAATACAATTTTAATATGTTTGTTATTATATTTCTCTTCCTGTTCCCCAACTCATCCTTTCTCCCGCTTATCCGCCCATCCGCCTACCAATATCCATCAATCCATCCATCCATCCATCCATCCAATGTGACTCACCCCAAGCCACAAGACAACGTTTGAGCATGTACATTCGTTCATACTTGGTGAAGACAGTGACTAGAGCTTGGTACATCTCCACAGCCTCCATCAACATCCACATGAGAGCGGCCAGTACAAAGTAGTGGAGCAACAGACCAACAGCCAGACACAGACCATCACTAGACAGACAGAAGACATTAGGGTCAAAGATCAAATTGTATTTTGCAGTCAAGCCCAGCGCAATAATTGCTGGCGGTTAACAAGACCTGTTTCAGTAATGGCCAGGCAGAATTGGGTCCTACTTTTTCAGCGCAGTTTCACCAAGTCAACATCTTACAAAGATTACAGCATTTCAGAGGTGAAACCTGAATTTGTTTGGGTTTTTTTTTGGTTCAAACTAACTTTCTTTCCGCTGACAGGCTTTGATCATAGCACAATAACTTGGGATGTCATCACATGTCATTTTATGGTGTCATCTCAAAAGGAATAACACAGCTGGATGGAAATGATGTAAATAAAATAGAAAACCGAAATAAAAGATGTGTTATTATATAGACTAAAAGTCTGGAAAAAATGTGGCTAACGGGGTTGAGTTTGAACTGGTGAATTGGATCAGACGTGAAATGTGGAGGAGGTGATAGACTAAGTTTCATACTGCCGTCATCTCAGCTGATTTTGATCCACCTTTTCCCTTTATAACTCCTTCTTTCTTTCTTTCTTTCTT
>JAWQUT010000655.1:165371-179476 GCA_033807755.1 Ellobium chinense
ATCATAGCCAGCATCAGCCACTGCTAGTAGCGACGACCAGGGGCGGACACACACTGGGTAAACTACAAGGAACGGGGCGGACACAAACAAATCATACAGTTTCGCTTGACGGAACTCGCAAATCAAGATTGATCCAAATATAATCAGCGAATCGATCAGCTGAAACAAATGACGTCACATAACACAGGGAATGAGGAGACCGGGGTGGAGGTGGGAAAGGGGGAGGGGGGAAGATAGGAGAAGGACTTAAAATTATTTCCTCACACGTGACCTGATATAGCTCACATTTGGTTTCTTTTATAATTGTTGAATATTTTGCACGAGTTGAGAGCTACAGAGTTCTGTCTAGCCTAATCTTTGTCAAGAGAAAATGTACAACAACAGTTAAGTTATACTGGGGGCGGAGCGATATAGGCATTATATATATGTAGTATATTGCTATAGACATAGCTGAACAACATTTTTTCTCTTTGTGCATAGCAAATGTGAACTTTGAAGTTTATTTACTGCAGTGGGTGTGGTCGTGTGTGAAGTTGTCGTAAATGAAATGTTTCACTGTTGTTATCACTGTCACAGAGGACATGTCACTTTTATTCCACTTTACAGGGAATTTTAGATCTTATTTGACTACAGCACAACACTGTGTGAGTATTTTATTGGTTATACTGATCTAAAGGTAACATAATATCTCAATAAAATAACTCGTCCATGTTTTGCACATTACTGGCAATCATTATCGTGATAAAGTATTTTGAAAGTCTACGTCATAGTTAGTGGAAGTGACTTTTGCCGTTTACCCTCACCAGATTCTGTATTGTTGTCAGGGGAGTCTGTCTGTGTGGTCTCAGGTAGAGGTGTTGTATCTCCTGACACTGGATAGTCTGTGGTGTGAGTTCTCTCTGTGGAATCTCTTGTTAGTTTAGACGATGGCAGCGACGACGTAGTGTCAGAAGTATTTGTGGCAGATGTGGGTTCTAAAGTCGTCTTCACGTCTGGCTCCAGTGAGCTCCCTTTATCTGGAGGATCACTAAAGGTGACACTAAACGCAATAGTGATATTAAATCCCGCGGGCGTGTGGATATTGGCCTGCTGGTGGACAGTGAAGCTTCCAGACTCGTTGGTGGCTGGTTGTAGGGCGTCCATGAGTGACACCAAATGGCAAAAGAACACAACTAGAATGTGTGTCAGCAACATAGCTGGTGACCTTCAGGAAGTGATTTCTTGTTCTGGACAATCTACTAGAACAAACTTTGCAATGTTCAGAGAATACAATTATTTCAACTCCGTGATCTAGACCTCCGTTTCTTCCATGTCCTGGTATGAGACAAGAGTCAAGGCGTAGCAAGGCGTAGGCACTGATGTAATTCTTGACGAAGATAGAGTCTGGTTCTTCCGAGACGAACAATTTCTGGACCGTCAGACAGTCTTAAACTGGCACGTTCGGGTCCTCTGGAATAAACATGACTTCTTGTTGCCTAAAACAACTGTCACCAATGTCCATCACAAATCTGAGCCGACAGCGTAGGCGAAAGATGGACGTCAAAACTTTTCATAAACATTATTGGTTCATACAGGATGAGACTAGAGACAGGCCTACCAGTTGTTCTAATCCATGTCAGTCACACACAGTAGATATGTTTGAAAGTACTAATTATATTTAATAAGCTACTAATGTACATTAGTTTACATCAGACGGACACAAATGTTGGACGATAGGCGAATCTAGCATTGCCTTAGTACCTGGAGTGCCTTCTATAGAACACAAGCTAGCGCCAGACACTCATATCTCAAAGTGAGGATATTGATTTAGGGCCTCCTTCCTTACTAGGCTACACCCGTCCAGGTGTCCTCCATTATTTGAATCGCAGTTTGTGGTACAATCTGTCACAATTTCGGACGGTCACACAAAGTTTGTTCTCTCCTGACTTAAGTCATGACTTCCTACTCGAACCACAGTACACGAAATATGCACAACAGGGAACTGACGTTTCTTATAACAACATCCTACAGGACTCTCTCTCTCTCTATCTCTCTCTGTCTCTCTCTCATTTGGGACTAGACGGGAACTTATTATCATAAATGTCAAGAACGTAACTGAAAAAAGCCTCTCTTTGATATGAAACAGGTCCGTAATTGCCTGTCTCCTCACCCCCCCCCCCCCCCCCCCAAAANCCCCCCCCCCCCCCTTTCCTCTCTCCTCCACTCCTTCCCCAGTCTTGACAAGAGTATCAAACCATGTCTGATTTCCACAATCACGTCCTAAGTACCACTAGGCTTACATGTATACTATCTGTTTGTATAGAGTGTACACAACTAGGCTTGTGTTAGAAGGGATGTGGTGGGGGTCCAGAACCGTCACCTCTTCCCTCCCTCACACCCTCTGCCAGTTGAGATGGGGTGGACGGTCCTGATATGGTGTTGCAAACATAACGTTATAGCTTAAAGTGTAATTTCCTGTTTTCGCCGATCGACGCCAAAATGTGCTTAATTGGAAAAGCAGGTTTGTTAATTCGGGGCAGAAAATGTTGGCCTTCATGTAGTGCAGTAGATTACAATATGTTGTATCAGGGAGAGATCTCTGCTGTCCGCTTTACTACTGATTTTTACATGGCGCATTTCCCCTTCTCCTCCCCCCTCCCCTTCGTCTTTGACTGTTTGAAATGTAAGGGCAGCCCAGTAGATCTCCATAAGGTAAGTTGTACTTTACACGTACGACTTCGTTTCTACTCATGGGAGTTTCTTATAACTTTGATGAAAAAACTCTACTGTGTTCAGGGCTTGTGATTATATTCTGAAAGTTACACCTGGAGGTTATTGTTGTTGTTAATGTTGTTGTTGTTGTTGTTGCTGTTGTTGCCAGTGTTGTTGCGAATGTTATTGATCTAATTAATATTTCTCCTTTTCTCCTTTCCCCCCCCAAGGAATCTGCATGATCTCGCTCTGCACTCATTGTCTACATGAGAGTAACGAACCACCAACCACATCAACAGGCGCCCACTCCATCCCCAACAATTCCCCCTTCCTTCCCCTTCCCCTCTCGCAATGAACTTGAGAAAGTCAGAATGTGAACATAAATTCATTGAGATTAAATGAGACAAATCAGGGCCATTGTTGTCATAAATACAAATGGCCCAATAGTGAGGTGCTAATATTATAGGATAGTATAAGATAAAAAGAGAGAACTTAGTGACACAAGTGGACAGTGAGCGAACACAAACAGATACTCACACAAAGTAGGAGAAAGGGAAAATGCTCAAGAAGACAAATTGAAACATATTATTCTAAATCCCGGATGTTTTTATGTTGAACGAATTCAATATCAGCAATTCTATATGAACTGGGCTAATATTTGACTTGACATAACACGATGGGCGGGGCCGGGCTGGGTTTTCAAGTCTGACAGTGGCTCCACGTAGAATTACTGTCAATCTCAATTTTTTTTTTTGTTGTCTTTATTGTTTGATGCAAATTAAACTGCGAGGGTCTGCGCATAAATATTTTCTTTATCAGATTTATATATTGCTTTTAGGTGGGCTGGGGTGTTCATAACATTGCATTAACCCAAATTTACATAAATGCAAATGTAGCAATTATGTAAATTATGAACTGACTGTCTGAGCTTCCAAAGTCCTAATCCGGTTTACGCCTTACATTCAACACATTTACACTAATTGTTCATACAATCAATTTCAGTGTTAAAGAAACGTTTACATAAAGCCATCGTCTTTAATGTAGATGGGCGAACTCAATCTTCCACGATAGGTAATGATTAGTCTTGGAACAAATAAAATGAAAAAGTTGAAAACTGTTCGCTTTTACTCTTGACAACTTTGCACAATTAAATTTGAATTTAGACGCAGTCTAGTCTGTATGTCTTGAAACAGGCGGGAATAAGTCATGATGCCTTTGGATATAAGACTTACAATTATATTAATTGCTATCTTTGTCCATATCAAAGTTTTTGTCCACGATAGAAAGATCTTAGAAAGTGTTAAGGACATGTAAATGGAAAATGTAAAATGGATTGCAGAGCCAAGCGGGAAATCTGGTGAAAAGGGAAGTCAGTGTTAGAATATAGAGCGGGGCCTCATCACAATGGAGAATGAATTTGCTTTGGAGAATGTTATTGTTTGAACACAGGGGCGTCACGTTGCCTAGCAACACCCGTCATGGTCAAGCGCAATAATCTGTTGTCACGTACAGTAATAAACACGAGATATCAGAGCAATGATCTTTGTTGTTATTGTTGTTGTTATTGTTGTGGTTATTGTTGTGGTTGTTCCAGGTCTGTGTGATTGCAAGACGGACACGTCCTAACCTAGTCAGCCCCATCTTCAAGGCACTCCTGAGGTTCATGGACTGACTGTACTTGTAAGTTCTGTCTCTTTCATCCCGCTAATACTTTTACTCTCTCTCTATCTCTCTTTCTCTCAATCTTCTTTGTTTTTCTCCAGTTTTTGCTCTCATCTCAAAAACCCATATTCTTCATTCTGGTAAAACATTTCTAACATACACGATACACATAGTACATACATACATCCAACATAAACAATACACGATACACATGGTACATACATACATCCAACATAAACAATACACGATACACATAGTACATACATACATCCAACGTAAACAATATACTGAACATCAAACTGATTTATAATCGAAGAATTGTCTTTTAGACACAGGACAGTATCGAGTCTTTAGTCCACTTCACCATATTCCCTAAAACTGTGAATTTGTACAGAAACAAAGTTAGATGGAATTCTTCACAAACATCGTATGTCTGACTAAAGAAGTCAGTACCATCGCACCGTATCGGGTATCTCAGCTATTTTATTGACGGACCTCTTTATTTGGTTCCATTTGATTTCTGGTTTAGGTCGCTTTTCAAGAAGAAAATTTGCGTAAATTATTTATCCCACCAGGCAAGATAATTTCAAAATGAAACCAAGTGAAACGGAGAAGCCAACTGAATTCCGTAAACTGAAAAGTATAATGGTATCTAACTCTCGTGGAAATTTTGAAGTTTTTTTATATGAGAAAGTAACTGAACACTGCACACAACAATGTAGGTAGTGTCTTGAACAGTGTGATGTGATGTGATGTGATGTGGTGTGATGTGATGATGTGACATGACGTGACGTGACGTGATATGACGTGACGTGATATGATGTGACGTGAGGTGATGTGATGTGAACACATTGCGTTTATTTCTTAATTTCTTCTGGTGGAAGTTTACCTATAAAAGCCTCTAAAAGAAAGTGGCAAAGATTATCTCTACTTTGTTTTGCTTTACTGAAGTCGGCGATGATTAGATTCTGCCAAACACTTTATTTCTCAAAAAATTGATAAACGGTAGATCCAATCAGCCTATCTTGTATATTGTTTTTTTTCTTTTTAGTAATCAATTTTGCAAGCACATGGGAACTATTCACCGAACAAAATCACTCCAACCTCATTAATTATGTATGCAATCAAAGGCAGTTAACTAGCATGCAATAATTATGCAAAACGCTGACACTAAGATGGATTGTCTCCCTTAACAAAGGTGCCAAACAAAGCTATTGTGGTTTGTGCTGGGCTGATATCGCAGATCTAGATAATAAACCATGTCACGTGACTTTTGAACAACAGTATTACAGATTAGAACAGGCACAAGGCATGTCACACAGATTATAGAGCATGTCACACGGCCAGTCCACAGATTATAGATCATGTCACAAGAGCCAGTCACACAGATTATAAGGCATGTCACAAGGGCCAGTCACACAGATTATAGGGCATGTCACAAGGACCAGCCACACAGATTATAGGGCATGTCACAAGGGCCAGTCACACAGATTATAGGGCATGTCACAAGGACCAGCCACACAGATTATAGAGCATGTCACACGGGCCAGACACACAGATTATAGAGCATGTCACAAACACCAGTCACACAGATTATAGAGCATGTCACACGGGCCAGTCACACAGATTATAGAGCATGTCACAAGGACCAGTCACACAGATTATAGAGCATGTCACACGGGCCAGACACACAGATTATAGAGCATGTCACAAGGGCCAGACACACAGATTATAGAGCATGTCACAAGGGCCAGTCACACAGATTATAGGGCATGTCACAAGGACCAGTCACACAGATTACAGAGCATGTCACAACACAAGGACCAGACACACAGATTATAGAGCATGTCACAAGGACCAGACACACAGATTATAGAGCATGTCACAAGGGCCAGACACACAGATTATAGAACATGTCACAAGGACCAGTCACACAGATTACAGAGCATGTCACAAGGACCAGACACACAGATTATAGAGCATGTCACAAGGACCAGACACACAGGTTATAGAACATGTCACAAGGGCCAGTACAATGGAAGTAAATATGGTAGGTGCAGTTTTCACAAGAGTCATAGTGAAATAAGAAAGAACAAAAACAAGACCTGTGACACAACATTGGCGTCAGCTGCCACCACTACTACCACCAGCAATAATAATAACAACGACGACGACGACGATGACGAGAACAACACCATCATCACCACCAACAACATAAACAACACGATCATCATCAATAAGAAGAAAAACGACGGCAGTAAGGGTGAAATTGGTAGAAACGAGGACAAGAATAAAATGATGATAGCAGTTATGGCTATAGAACATGTTAAGAGAGGAAACTGAACTCCAGGAGACGATGAAGTCGTCATAACTACGCTAGACAAGAACTGAATTCTACACGGTCAACACTCCTGTCATGATGACATCATCTCCGAGGATTTCAGTCATACTCAACTCTCAACTCCACTTGCTCAGTTGGTAAAAACCGCACGGGATAAATAATCACTCACTTGGATCGTCTTTTCTTACTAGTTGTCATCAATGATAATTTTGTGTAACCTTCAATTGTCTTGTTGTTAATTCCTGTAGTAGAGATGGACCTTAAACCAAACTCTAACTGTAAGCCATCAGGACCATGGGTACAGACTCCACACAGATGTTTTTAAACTAACTGCTTCAAGAACGAGGTGTGTTGTGAACTGTCCAGCCAACAGAGAAGGGAAACTGTATGAAACAACGTTTTTTATTTCATTTTTTTATGTTTCATTTTGTCAAAATAGAGGATTGCATAAGGAAATATTAATTATATGGAGCACGATATCGATCAGGCGGATGCGACTATGCGAGAATCGAGTAACGAGGCCCCTATCGATGAGTACTGAATATCGTAATCTGTCGATAAATGCCCAGGTCTATCGTGTAAAGTTAAAACGGTCTACTCACTTGGTTGATAAATGGGCTGCTCACACCTTGAGCCGGTATAATTCTGGTAACAATTACATTCGTGCAGTGGCGGGTCCAGAGAGCCGTCCGTGTTCAGAAGATGACAGTCGCCATGCACACAGGGGAGGGTGATGACATTAGACGGTCTACAGGGATTCTCGTATTGACAGAATTTGCCGATATATTCCTCGAGACACTCACACTCGGCTGTTCCTGACACTGTGTTCTGAGTGCAGCTGTAGAGTGAGTGAAGAGTGAGACATGTTATAGTCTACACGTGTCACAGTCTACCATCATACAAGAATATCACATCATTTAATACCACGCCAGCAGAGTTACAATAAATCAGGTTAATTTTGGAAATTCTTTGTATTGGCTCAGTGGATATACATTTGGACTCAAGCTCAGAAGATCGTGGGATCCAATCTCGCCATGATTAAAATGCCTATGGAAAAAGCAGCTGGCCTATGTTGTCCTCAGTACACACGACATGTCTAGTACGTGACATGACGGCCTTGAAGACGGACTTTGTCAAACTCCTGGTGTTCACCTCATGTAAACTGACCTGATCTGGTCACTGAGGTCATCATACGAGAGTAAGAATCACAACAAATGGGGGCTTGTTTGAGAGTGAGGATAATAACTCGCCTTATCATTACTATCAACATCTTATTTCCGCCCTTTCGTTTTCTTATTTCTCTCCTCCCGTTAGCTCCAGTTTGTCTCTTCGTCACTGTCTTATATGGCAACTCTTCCCTCTCCCACCCCTTCCCTGCCCCCTCCCCCAAAGTTAAAAAGACAGTAAGTATGCCAGCTCTCAGACACAGAAAAAGAATAACAAAGATACCTAACAAATGCCAAAAAAACCCCCCAACCACTGGCAGCCATAGCATGTTTTTCTCCTCATTACACTGTCATCACAAACACTCACAGATACTTTCAAAGCTGAACGTGGGGAGAAGGTCGCAGTTCAAAATGGCAACAGGTAAATAACTACATTACACAACTGCATGAACTCAACATTGATTGGATCTTCTAACGAACCAGGAATTCCTGCAAATATTTGGAAACGTTTTTAGCCAATACATGCTTATGTTGACAATAAAATTTGACTAACAAAATCAAATCCATTTGTTTTTTTTAAACAACATTGTTTCAGCTAAAGATTACTAATGCTTTGTAGCAAGAAACCAAGTTTAGGTCAAACTTCAGACGACAAGTCCTGAGCCCAAAGTAATTTAAAGGTCCGTATTAAATATGAGAACTACTGTGGTAGTTCTGTGACAAAGATGGTGAAAATGTCGACACATAAAAGTCTAGAAACTTACTTTATACGAGTGCAGAAAATACAGTCACACAGTCTCCAGTCAAAAATACAGTCACACAGTCCCCAGTCCGTATAAAAACGCTCGCAGCAACACAGTGTAGTCTGTGCATGACAGAGATGTAGCAGGGCAAAATATAATGTCATGAAACTGGAAACTGAGATCTTCACCATGACTGTGAGATGCTGGCTCAGCGTTTCGTCACAAGTACAAAAATTGTGAGTGGAAAATGGAGCACACAGATACGCCTTTACCAGAGAATGCCTTTATGTAATCCGCGAACTAAATTTCTGGCTAAAACACAAGACTCAAGACAGATCTCGTCCAGGTCTTACACTTCTTATTTCTCCTCTGACTTCTGCTACGAACTCAGAGATCGCCAAGTGGAGTGTGCGGTTAAGCGCGGGCGGGAACATCTAGAAGGAGATTAGGGCTGAGACAGTCCATAAAAGAATGTATTGTCTTATTTGTATTTGCATAGTTTAAAGTAGTTTAGGCTCGCGCTTAGTAAATATCGATGATACGTGTCATCGATACTGGCCGGCGACGCGACTGCTCACTTCAACTGTAATCAGTATACTTAATGCAGCCCCTGCATTTCTTAATGTTTTTCTAATGACTTCCGGCTGTGACAAATTATCTGGTACTGGCTCAAGACTCATTTTAGCCTCTCATCACCGATACTGATCAACAACGATACCGTCTGTAGTCGTGAGTACTCACGTTGTAACACAGTACTTGAAGAGAAAATATCGACTGTTATTTGATTTCGAGAGGGTAGTAACAGCCACAATAAGCACCGTTACCTCCCCTGTTGTTGTCATCCAGCCCAGCCAATGGAGAGGCGTGGCAGGTATTTGACATACTGGGACATTTTAGTCTGAAGTTACAGACAATATCAAATGAGGTCACAAAGGTGTTCCATAAGTAATAAACAATTTTTATGACCATCAATAACCTTGTTGATGTTCCATAATCTCTCACCTTCCGTTGTTCTGGCAAGGATTTTTACTCTCAGAGCAAAATTCCTCAACGTCACAGAGTTTTCCTGTCCAGCCGTCAGTGCACATGCACTCAAACTCCGTCTGGGTCAGATTCCGGCACTGGGCTCCATTCTGGCACTCGTCTTGAGAACAGGGGTCAAAGGCCGAACAGTCGTCCAGGTAATAGCCAGGTGGGCAGGTACAGCGATGAGAGTCAGGTGGGATTTCCTCACAGGTACCTCCGTTCTTGCATGACTGGGGACGGTTTGAATAGTTATCAATATATTATTTCTATCAAGAGATGTGGTGGTGGGGTTTGAATAGTTATCACTATATTATTTTTATCAAAAGATGTGGTGGTGGGGTTTGAATAGTTATCAATATATTATTTTTATCAAAAGATGTGATGGTGGTGGGGTTTGAATAGTTATCAATATATTATTTCTATCAAGAGATGTGGTGGTGGGGTTGAATAGTTATCACTATATTATTTTTATCAAGAGATGTGGTGGTGTGGTTTGAATATTATCAATTCTATCAAGAGATGTGGTGGTGTGGTTTGAATAGTTATCACTATATTATTTCTATCAAGAGATGTGGTGGTGGGGTTTGAATAGTTATCAATATATTATTTCTATCAAGAGATGTGGTGGTGTAAAAATATCATCATCATTGTAAAATAAGTGAAAGTTTTAAAAAACTTCTTTAATCCGACAACTTTAATGAAAATTCAATTAGAGATAAAGGGTAAAACAGTCTAAACGTTTCGGCAAAAGTCTTCTTCAGTAGTAATAAAATAAATGAACGAAATCTTAGTGAACGTAGCCATATAAAGAAGGTGAACAGTATAAAAAGGTACATAGGTAGGTGAACTAGAAATCAGGTTTCGGTTAACATGGTCATCACCATCATCATCATCATCATTATTTGCAAAACATTTATCCGCACTGGATTTAAATAAGTAGGGCAAAAAAACTATAGATTAACAATTTAACAAATTTAATACACAAATTTTGGGACTGGCGTCCTTCTTCAGATGTAGGAAATAAAATCATCATCATCATCATCATCATCATCATCATCATCATTTAAAACTGAGAAAAATTAAAAGCTCAACCTTAATTCAAGGAATTTATTAAAAATCTAGTAAAGAATTAAGACCGAAAATTATCATCATCATCATCATCATCATCATCATCATTGTAGGTTACCATTTAATCATTGAAACACTATATTTATTTTAACAATGCAAATAATTACTGTAAAACATAAAACAGTGCTTGCTTAAGGACTCACAAAAAGTGATTCTAATGGTGAAGAAGTTCAGAATACAATATTTCAAAATTTTCCCTTTTATCATAACCACCCTGAATATCAGACTGTAGAAAAAGTAAAGAGAAAATCTGTGTGTACATCTTGTATCAGTGTAAAACAAGAGAGAGAATTAACGCGGTGCTAACTAGACTAGTCTATTCGCAAACAAGTGGCAACAGTTCATGAGATAAAATGTATATGCTCCTCTTCTTCAACATTTATATCATACATCATCATAGCAGTCAATATTCTTTTTATATTACCCTCATGATAAAGTTCATGTCTATAGCGCTTGACAGAATCACATACAAGACACACTAGGGCTTCCTACAACTCTTCTACTAACATTAATAACACACTACAAAACACATGTAATCCACGCACAATTATTTTTGCGTGCATACGCACATTACACGCGCACGCATGCACGCCCGCGCACACGCGCACACGCGCACACGCGCACACACACACACACACACACACACACACACACACACACACACACACACACACATATGAAGTCAATACCATTACAACGAATACAACCACAACCACAACCACAACCACCACCACCACCATCGCCACCGCCAGCAACATTGACTTACATCTGGCTGACAGTGTCGAGGATACTGGCAGTTCTGTCCATACCAGTCAACAAAACACTCGCAGGAAGAAACATCCTTGTAACTGTCGTCTGCTCCACTGCTGCTACACACACCATGACCCTGACACACTGGAGTGCGACACACGTCATATCTGTCACATGACTGGCCATAGAAGCCAGCAAAACACTCACACCTGGAAAGAAATGGATAACTCTACCAGTGGTAACACACACTCTGTCTGAAATGGTGCTGCTGGTACAGCTGGTAACACCCCGCCTTGTTCTCATTAAACGTGAGTCCACAGGACATTCCTGGTTAACATGCTCACTCACTGACGGCAACAACTGACCAAAGATCCAGACTTGTTAAGTTTCCTGATTCAAACCCAATGAAAATCTCTCTACTGACTGCCCGTGTTATTGTCTGACTATGAATAGCACAGAATAGGTTTCCACCCAGCCATCTAAGCCTTAAGATCAAGTCATTGTGGGACAGGCACAAAGATGTGAGCATGAACCAAAATGTTTAACAAATAACAAATAATATTTCTAAATGTCAATGAAAAGTTTACTGCCCTGGGCGATCAAGATCAGATGCAAATACTTTAAAAACACGTTAAAAAACAAAATATTTCAGGCGACTTCATTCGACTGTAATGCAGGCATAGAAGTAATTTAGAGATGAAAGAATCAAACTCTTGTGAAACCTAACTCTAGTGAGATGTACACAATGGGAACCAGCTAACTCCTCTTTTATACACCATTTAGCAAAACTCTGATAACCACTATCAGCATTACAACAATCATTCCATTTCCTCCATCAATGACCACCGTCACCATCAACACCACCACCAACAACAAAACTTACGTGGTGGTGGTTTGTCCAGCTGTGTTTCTGCAGGTGCCGTTATGACAGTTGACCTGAAAGCAAGGATCTGTGTTCTGACACTCATAGCCGTTGAAGCCAGGCGGACAGACACAGGCATAGGAACTGTTGCTGAAGTAGATACAAGTTCCACCATTCTGGCACAGACCTATACTGCAAGGATTCGTCTTCTCACAGCGCTTTCCCGTGGTATCCGGTTTACACTGGCAGGAACACATGACACTTGATGTATTCATGACAATATTTGGCCTTGATCGTGTGTATTATTAGACTATCACAGCGCTACACACTAGACTGCATGACATCATCTATCTCTCCATTTCTTCGTTCACCCTATCCATCCATTCACCCACCTATCCATCCATCCATCCATCCATCCATCCATCCATCCATCCATCCATCAGTTCGTTCCACCACCATGACCGCCTCCACCACTACCAACCACAGAATTCATGACCTGATATTGAACCTACCAGACAGTAAAAGCTGGTTCCTTGTGCCACACACTCGCCTTCATTGAGACACGGTTGAGTGTCCACCTCACAGGCATTGAAATCTTCACAAAGTTGGCCTGAGTAGCCTGGGAAACACCGACACTGGAACTCTGTGGCCGACACTCTCACACAGCTCCCTCTGTCTGTCCCACATGGAGGAGGACTGGACATACAGGGATCTCTTATCTGGAACACAAGCAAACTCTGACGTCATGGAGGCAAGTGGCCGTGCAAGACAGGAAGATGATGAACAGAGGTGAGAGTGTGAAGGCGGTGGACGAGATTTGCTACATGAAAAAAAGAGACAGACTTGCACCAGTTAATAATGGAAGAGGTAGACGTTGAGATAGATAGATAGATAGATAGATAGATAGAGAGAGAGAGAGAGAGAGAGAGAGAGAGAGAGAGAGAGAAGCTAGAGAGGGGAGGTCTACGAGATAGTTATACCAATGATAAAGCAACAAAAAAAAACAGTTACAGTTGATTCACGTGAATTGTTGAAGACTGTGAGTTAAGCCAGCTATGACCTGTCTGTTCTACAATGACTATGACGTGTAAACATCAACAACAACTGATATGTTACAGACTAACTTAGACGCAGAGTGAAGTCCAGGGTTGTTGTGTAGAGTTCATGAACTTGTAATATAAACTGATTTGATCAGTGAGGTAAATCTAGAGCTAGATATTTGGACAGTCCCACAAGATTTAGGTATCATGTTTGGGAACAGTATCTGCTACAACTGTAGAGTCTTGCTGGAAAGTGACCGTTTCTATTACTGTGTTAGAAAGTAAAGGCTCAACATACGTAAAACGATATTAGTACTGGATTGAGGTTTCCTCCGGACACATGTCATCTTAGCTTGCCTCGTCAGATTCCTCTTGAACTGGGAGACACGCCTTTACATTCCCTCCACCTCTTGTCTAGAGCAGTTTAAATACTTTTTATCCACTGTATTAAGAACGAATTCTGAGCTTAAAGAAAATAACTAGAAATATATCAACAGGTTCTGTCACATTTTTTTATTTTTCTCCCGAGCATCTTTGAGAGAACATTTTCAACATGTTGTAGCCTGTGAAGCCTGTTAGCCAGTAGGGTCTAAGTATATTTTCCTGGTTTGGCTCAAGTGTTGAGCACGGAAGTCACAGTCACTGTGCCACAGTATGATCTAGTTGTATAGCGTCAATCAAGGGGGGTGAGGGGGT
>JAWQUT010000655.1:179852-198005 GCA_033807755.1 Ellobium chinense
GGGGTGAGGGGAGATTTTAAAAGTGTCCAAAATCCGTTCGAAATCGAATAAAAACCGGCATCCTTTAAAATGCTGTCTTTCATGATGTCAAATTTGGGTGTATGAATTTCCACCCAACCTTAAATAATAAAACGTCCAGTGCCTTACAAGACTTTAGTTCTCAGTCTTATTAGCTGAAAATATCTCTTTGCCTTTTTCAACACAGTTCGCAGCTCTTTCTCCACATGGTTGATAAGAAGACAGTGGTGTCTACTATTATCACGGAGTCCATAATGCCAAGCAGCAAAATGTCAGGGGTGTATGAAGCATAGATCTACCTCCTCTACATTTAATTTATTTGGATTATTGTATTCAGACTTAGTTGACACCAGAAGTGACAGGCAGATGAACACGTGGATAATAATCCTTCTAGGAAATGGAGATTATGCAAGGAACTGGACGCAGCCTTCTTTTATTAGTTTTAAGAAAATATGATCTTGGAAAACATGGCAAATAATTATGTAGTAATTCTCTTCAGTTGCGTGTGTTACATGAGACGAGGCTGCCTACTAGTCTCCAAACCCCGGTTAGAGTAGAGAATTATTGTAACTGTCCAGCTATCCTGTACTAGAATAGACAGCTACTGTAACTGTCCAGCTATCCTGTACTCGAGTTGAGAGCTACTGTAACTGTCCAGCTATCCTGTACTAGAATAGAGAGCAACTGTAACTGTCCAGCTATCCTGTACTCGAGTTGACAGCTACTGTAATTGTTCAGCTATCCTGTACTAGAATAGACAGCTACTGTAACTGTCCAGCTATCCTGTACTCGAGTTGAGAGCTACTGTAACTTTCCAGCTATCCTGTACTCGAGTTGAGAGCTACTGTAACTGTCCAGCTATCCTGTACTAGAATAGAGAGCTACTGTAACTGTCCAGCTATCCTGTACTCGAGTTGAGAGCTACTGTAACTGTCCAGCTATCCTGTACTAGAATAGAGAGCTACTGTAACTGTCCAGCTATTCTGTACTCGAGTTGAGAGCTACTGTAACTGTCCAGCTATCCAGTACTCGAGTTAAGAGCTACTGTAACTGTCCAGCTATCCTGTACTCGAGTAGAGAGCTGCTGTAACTGTACATCCCCTGTACTAGAGGAAGGTTAACGATAAAAGTAAGTCTCTTACTGGCCACCATTTTGGCATGGGAGGTAAGTACACATATCCAAGAGAGTGCAGTTGTCTCCCCGCCAGCCTGTGTTGCAGTGACATTCATAGTCAGTGTGTCTTCCAGAGAGAGGCGTTACACACAAGCCATTACCATTACACGGGTCCATGTAGTTACACACAGAGAAACTGTCGGCAACACACTCCTGTGCGTGACCTGGAGACGAGGAGTTGATAATAATGATGTTGTTGTTAAAAATGATGTTGTTGTAAGTGATGATGATGGCGATGATGAGCTGCGGTTAGTGATGACAGCGGTTAGAATGGTGCTTCTGATTATGGTTACGAGTGAGAATTTTAATAATTGCCTTGTCAGTGGTGGTAATGTTGGAGGTGATGTTAGTGGCAATGGTGATGATGATGATGATGTTGAAACTAATGTTGTGGTTAGTAGTGACAGACATCTAATAATAACAGGTAGACAGAGTGGTTAGGAGAGAAGATGTGGAAATCTGTTGTACAGTGTTGATGATGAAATAATAGAGCTAATGTTATGATGGTGTAATGATTCTCCACTGGTCATGTTGAAAATGATAATGTAGTTGATGACAGTGGTGACAGTGATAATGTTGAAAACATTTTGTAATGACAGCGGCATAGGTGGTGGCGATTGATGATGATGATGATAATTGCGGTGGTGGTGGTGGTGGTGGTGGTGATGGTGGTGGTAGGGTTAGTATCAATGGTTTTGGTGATTAGCATTAATCCTCACCCGCAGTGGTGTTGAGTTCATAAGAATAGACGAGTGGCAGGGAGAAGCCAGATTTAGAGACAGCCACTGAGAAATGGTAAGGGCCCCCAATCCGAGTGCCAGACACTGTGTAACAAAGCTCACTGTGCTCGGCAACGTTCGGCACTGTGGTGTTACTGGGGAGGGCAGAGAAAAATACATGAATGACACCACGTGACTGGGGCCTAAAGACAATCTTGTGAGTTTTTAATTGTCATCAGAGTAAATGATTATATTATCATTCAAGACCTTCGAAAAGTGACGCAAAATATTTTAAAGAGTTTAAATTAAAAAAGAAATATAAAGTATGAGATTTCATGAAGACATTCCAGTTGACAGAAATAAGGAAAAGATGCTACAATTTAAGCTCGTGCCCCGATACAGCTGTAAGTTTCTGCCTAGAGGTTTGTGACACCTATTAGAAGGGCAAATCACTCATAGTGTACAACCTCCGCTAATATATAAAATCCCCCTTTTTTGGGGCCCTGCCAGCCAGTGTTAGGGTGTAGAAATGTGTAAAATGACCTGTGATCTAAATAAAGCATCCAATTTTAAAGTTTCAGGTACAATTTGAGCCTTCTAGATAAAAAAATAAAATGTGTAGACCTATGTATTCGCACGCGGTCAAAACCAGCCAAATGGAAATTTGGGGACCAAATCAGAATTTGAGGTGATCTTTTTCAAAAGACATTTGTGAAAAATTTTGGGCGTTGACCCCCCTTTTTCTTCCCGTTAAAAGATCGGGCAAAAGAAGTACTTTAACCTCCATGGAAGAAATTTCCCCAAATCACAGTGGTATATTTAGAATAACGCAAAATGTTAATAGGGCCAAAAGAAGAAAAAACAATAGGTGTCAAAGACCTTAATAGGCAGCTAGTACCTGGCATGTTTCCACTTAGAAACACAATGTTTACATCATGGTGGTCGAGGTAGGTCATCTAGGCTATCTGGACAGTCTTTTAAACTTCCTCTACCCCTGGGGCCCTCCCCAGCCCCCCCCCCCCCCCCCCCCCTAGTCTAGCCTGTATGGGACTTAGATCTAGATCTACGTGCTGCAGACTCAGTTTACATGACACACGCTTTTTTTTAAATAGTTTTTTTCTCGTTCTCTTTTTGTCCTTGTCTCTCTTGTTTTCCTCCCACCCTCCACCCCCTCCCCCCACCTTTGACACACACACCCAGTGTTGCCAAAAAATGCACCAAATTTGGCCATTTTTTTTAAATTTAAGATTTCATTCGTTCCTTTTTCCTTCCCTACTTCCACCCCCAACCCCACCATCAACCCCTCCCCCCACCCACCCCACCCCACCCCTACCCTTAAGAAAAATCACCACCCCACCCCTTCTCAGCCCACCCCATAGGCTCATATGGTATTGCCAAAGGAAGCTGAATTTTTAAAAAATTTTTTTGGGCAGATGCACCAAACTTTTGTTTCTCCAGGGCTTCTTCCCCAATCAATAACACAATCACCCTTTAAGAAATGCCAATATGATCACTTTTAGGTTTTAAATGTGTGGTTACAAGTGGATTTTATCATCAAGGGTTGCAAATATGGTCAACTAAAAACTATCTGCTCATGCCAAGGTGTTTACATGAAAACAATGACCAGCCAAGAGAGGGTCATTTTTCCTCTCCCCTCCCAATCACCCCCAGGTCACTCCCCTCTGACCATTCCCTACTTGTTCCCTTCCAAACAGGCTACCATGGCTAAATTTTAGGGTTGAACTGTAGGTTCATGGGAGCTATCAAAGTAGCATAGGGTATGCCATCAAGAGAACTGGCTATTTTGAGAGGTATCAAACTCTTAATTGGGCCATAAGAATGATCTAAGGCATATAATTCAGCAACATTGGCACCATTTTGTAGGGAAATGAATGTGCTTGACAGCTGACAGTTGCATATTTCTCCAGGGAACTAACAAAGGCTACCAACACCTCATCCAATCCATCTCAGTGAGTGAGACTCTTGAAAATTTTCTGTATCCCTATGCAAATATACCTCACCACAGGAATATCATTCTCTGTCATGAAAGAAGCAAGAAAGAGACACTTCAACAGTACAGAATGCATCACTATTGACTACTCAAAACATATGTAGGAAATAATTAAATGTGGGGAGGGGTTAAGGTTTGTGACACCTATTAGAAGGGCAAATCACTCATAGTGTACAACCCAATTAATCCGCTAATATATAAAATCCCCCTTTTTTGGGGCCCTGCCAGCCAGTGTTAGGGTGTAGAAATGTGTAAAATGACCTGTGATCTAAATAAAGCATCCAATTTTAAAGTTTCAGGTACAATTTGAGCCTTCTAGATAAAAAAATAAAATGTGTAGACCTATGTATTCGCACGCGGTCAAAACCAGCCAAATGGAAATTTGGGGACCAAATCAGAATTTGAGGTGATCTTTTTCAAAAGACATTTGTGAAAAATTTTGGGCGTTGACCCCCCTTTTTCTTCCCGTTAAAAGATCGGGCAAAAGAAGTACTTTAACCTCCATGGAAGAAATTTCCCCAAATCACAGTGGTATATTTAGAATAACGCAAAATGTTAATAGGGCCAAAAGAAGAAAAAACAATAGGTGTCAAAGACCGGACATAAAGGGAAGTAACAAAGTTGAGCTTTACAGCAACATATGTTTTTACTGATTGTCGCCCTTTAGTTGCGGGCGCGCGGCATTGTGGTCAGATTTTATGAATGGTGATAAACGTACTTGAGCTGTCTTTCTTATCCCACAACTGATCTGAATCGGTGGCGGGTACTCAAATTGTCACATATTATTATAGATCAAATACTAACATTTGAAGGTGTTGTTTTATTGCAAATGACAATAATATGGATGACGGATTACACAGATTAACTACGATTAAAGCTCTTACACATACATAGAGAGGAAAGGATGTGATAGAAAGAGAGGGAGAGACAGAAAAAGAAAGAGAGACAGAGACAGATAGAGAAAGAGTGAATGAGAGAGAGGGAGGGAGAGAAAGAGAGAGTGAGAGGGAAAAACAGGGAGGGAAAGAGAAAGAGCGAGAGACAGAAAAAGACTGAGTGAGAGAGAGTGAAAGAGAGGGTGAGAAAGACAGAAAGAAAGAATGGAGGGTGGGAGAGAGAGAGTGAGAGAGGGGGAGAGAGAGAGAGAGGGAGAGAGAGAGAAGAAAGAAAGTCAGGGTGGAAGAGAGAGATAGAGAGAGAAAGAAGGGAGGTGGGAGAGAAAGAGAGAAATAAAAGGGAGAGAGAGAGAATGTTAAGAAACAATGAATGGAGTGTACATGTTGAGATGTCCATCTTGTGAGGAGAAAGTGACGATGTATCTGTCGAAAGTGTCGTCTGGCATTGGGTTCTTCCAACAGATCGTGGTGCTGGTCTCATTGGCAGACAAACAGAACTGGTCCGGATCTGTCAAGTGGTATCAGAAAATATGGTGTCATGACTGGCTGTCATGGTGAATAAAATACATGTGGATTATTATAGCAAGGATGTGGCGTGAGAACAAAGAACATGTGGATTATTATAGCAATAAAATTTAAAAATAAATAAATTAATAAAATAAATAAAAAAAAATAAATACATAAATAAATAAATAAATAAAAATAAGTAAATAAACAAATAAAAAATATAAAAAAAATCAATAATTCAATAAGCTATTTGATTTAGCTTAAGAGTTAAGTAATATGAACTTGTCGATAGGGAACATGCTGATATGATTTACCCAGGCAACTAGGGTATCTCTTTTTATGTAAGCTACAAAACTAACAAAGTCTAGCTGTGATTTCCTTGTGCCTAAGACAGCGCAAGCTGTGCATTTCTAAATAGAAAAAAAATTCCGTGTAAACATTCTTTTAAGTTGCCCTACAAGTTATCTCAACTCCCCTAAGCTCATTTCAACCGCACGAGTTCTTCAACGGGTTTCTTATAATATACATTTTATTCTACTGGACTGGTCTCAACAGTTCTTGCAATCCAGTGAGTGCCTTGTTCCTCTCACCTTTTTCTCTTCTGTTCCCTACCGATCTACAACCTTAGTAAGGCTAGACCTGCTTTAACGGCAGCCATGGCTCTAAGCGGACCAGGAGTACTCACGTTTGACATCAAAGACGTCGATGGAGACAGTGGTGGTACCGGTCATCTCTGGTAAGCCGCCATCACTAGCTAGGATGGTCAGTGTCAACACATACATGTTCCTTGGCACATCTTGGATGAGGGTCAGTTCTCCTGTACGGTCCACTTTGACGTAGGAAAGATCATCCTGTGGGGGCAGAGAACTTGAGTGGGATGTTGCAATGATGATGACAATAATGATAATGGTGGTGATGATGATGATGATGATGATGATGATGATGATGATGATGATGATGATGATGATGGTGGTGATGATGATGATGATGATGATGATGATGATGATGATGACAATAATGATGATGGTGATGATGATGATGATGATGATAATGATGATGATAAAGAGAATAAATTTATGCATCATGATGAGGCTGCTCTAAAGTCCACAACCATTTACTATTCTATTTCTGATCTGGTTGAATGTCACTACAAGTGGTGGTGTTGGTCTAGTGGTGAGTAAAGTGATAATGGTGGTGTTGGTCTAGTGGGTGAGTAAAGTGATAATGGTGGTGTTGGTCTAGTGGTGAGTAAAATGATAATGGTGGTGTTGGTCTAGTGGTGAGTAAAGTGATAATGGTGGTGTTGGTCTAGTGGTGAGTAAAGTGATAATGNGATGGGAGAGAAAGAGAGAAAAAAGAGGGAGAGAGAGAGACAGAGAATGTTAAGAAACAATGAATGGAGTGTACATGTTGAGATGTCCATCCTGTGAAGAGAAAGTGACGATGTATCTGTCGAAAGTGTCCTCTGGCATTGGGTTCTTCCAACAGATTGTAGTGCTGGTCTCATTGGCTGACAAACAGAACTGGTCCGGATCTGTCAAGTGGTATCAGAAAATGGTGTCATGACTGGCTGTCATGGTGAGTAAAATACATGTGGATTATCATAACAATAAAATTTTTAAAAAATAAATAAATAAAATAAATAAATAAATAAATAAATTAAATAAATAAAAAAAATAAAAATAATATTAAGTAAATAAATAAATAAAAATAAGTAAATAAATAAACAAAAAATAAAACAAAATAATAAATCAATAAACTATTTGATCTTGCTGAAGAGTTAGACGATACAGAATATGCTGATATTATTATGATTTGTAAGCTACAAAACTCACAAAGTCTAGCTGTGATTTCCTTGTGCCTTAGACAGGCAGGCAAGCTGTGCATTTCTTAATATAAAAAAAAAAAATCCGTGTAAACATTAGTTTAAGTTGCTCTACAAGTTATCTCAACTCCCCTAAGCTCATTTCAACCGCATACATTTTATTCTACTGGACTGGTCTCAACAAGCCTTGCAATCCAGTGAGTGCCTTGTTCCTCTCACCCTTTTCTTTTCAGTTCCCTACCGATCTACGGCCTTACTAAGGCTAGACCTGCTATAACGGCAGCCATGGCTCTAAGCGGACCTGGAGTACTCACGTTTGACATCAAAGACGTCGATGGAGACAGTGGTGGTACCGGTCATCTCTGGTAAGCCGCCATCACTAGCTAGGATGGTCAGTGTCAACACATACATGTTCCTTGGCACATCTTGGATGAGGGTCAGTTCTCCTGTACGGTCCACTTTGACGTAGGAAAGATCATCCTGTGGGGGCACAGAACTTGAATGGGATGTTGCAGTGATGATGAGATTATGATGATGGTGATGATGATGATGATGATGATGATGATGATGATGATGATGATGATGATGATGATGATAAATAGAATAAATTAATGCATCATGATGAGGCTGCTCTAAAGTCCACAACCGTTTACTATTCTATATCTGATCTGGTTGAATGTCAATACAAGTGGTGGTGTTGGTCTAGTGGTGAGTAAAGTGATAATGGTGGTGTTGGTCTAGTGGAAAGTGATAATGGTGGTGTTGGTCTAGTGGTGAGTAAAGTGATAATGGTGGTGCTGGTCTAGTGGTGAGTAAAGTGATAATGGTGGTGTTGGTCTAGTGGTGAGTAAAGTAATAATGGTGTTGTTGGTCTAGCGGTGAGTAAAGTGATAATGATATCACGATGTTGATGTTAGTAATGAGAACAACTGAATATTGAGATCTTCCACCTACATGATGTTCTTGTCTTCATGAATTTCTTGGCCACTGATCAACGCTGGTCAGCCTTGGTATAATACCAATACGCACTACATGCTCATTTGAAAGTTCTACTCCCGATGACTGAATTATTTTCTTGCAGCTGATAGGGACATACGCTGCTGCTGCTCATGACATTGACGATAATAAAAACAACAACAACAAAACAACCCATGACTAAGCTAGAAAATAAAACAGTATCCAAAATAATTGAATGTGGGAAGTCCTTGACTAGGTTAGTATTTCTCCTTGTAAACATTTCTCTTGTACTGTCATTCTACAGTGATTTGTTTCTCTGCACTGTGAGACACATGAAAAAGATGAAGATGTTGGTAAATGATGAAGACAGAGATCATACGCCTGAGAAACAAGAACTTGTCTACGAGATCGTCAGTTATGGATCCTGACTAAACTGAGGTGAGTGAGTCCAGCTGTCCGCAGTTGAACAAAAGAGTGAGTAAACCAGTGAGGTATGGTAGTCTGGAAGGAAGGAGTAAGTCCGTGACCACAGTAAGATTGTTCTAAAAAGAGTAATCTCTCAGTGACATACCTGATCTGGCTCAGGGTAAATGACCACCTGTCGGTTGTAGATCACCTCATCCCCATCTGTAGCCATGACAGTTCCAATATGGTCACCAACACCGAATCTGTACACTTCGAATATGTAGGTATCGTTCGGGAATATCGGAGCCATCTTGTTTTTCTCAGACACTTCAATTCTTATATGCTTGGAATCCGCCTGGAATATCAACATGTAAGAAATGTACAATTAACAGTGAGTTACGACGTTATGTCTTTGTCCTAGTCGTGTGTCATGACAAAGAACTGATTATCTCTCCTTAATACAGAAGTGTATTTTTAAAGCCACAGTTTATAACAAACGATTCTGAAACCAAAATCTTAATAATATCAAGGTGGAGTTCGTGTTCTCAACTTGTATTCATCTGGTTCTAAGGCCATAGAGGAAGGCGCATAGTAGAGTGTATGGCATATCTGATAGTACTGACAATACTCGTGCCAACTCGCCCCAAAAGTTAAAAAAAAAATATTTTCTCATGGCCAAAGTCACACTTCTTCATTCAATAAACATTATTCTCCACATGGATTAACGTCCATCTTTCCCAGGGTTAGAACAATTTATTGTCCTCATACAGACTAACATGAGAAAGTGCTAAAACCTCAAAATGAGGATGTTGATTTTACAGCGATAATCATTTCATTGATTTCCTCTGTCACCCCCTCCTACAACTTCTAGTCTAGTATTACTCCATGAGAATCCCGAAAGACACCAGAGCCCATTGTGTAAATCATCAAATAAAAACCAGTCAAACCAAGAAAACTAAAAGCCTACATGGTGCAGATTCCTGCAAATAATTTACAAACGTGCAAGGAAAAAAAACAAACAATTTTATCCTCATTAAACAAACCATGTCACGTCCCTGAGTAACCTGGTTTGAGCCCATAAAAAACAAATTATATTTCTACGATATAACAGTCATTTATCCCACTTCAAGATAAACTGTGGGATACAGGATGATTGCATCACACCGGCAATTAATGAACAAAGCAGAGATGAAAGTCCAGTCCAGTTCAGAAACTTGACCACACCTAAATGCAAGCGCTAAAGAAAAAAAAAGGGGTAAAAAAACTCTTTTATGCTGTAAACATCATAAATAGAAAAAGTCATTCCACCGAACACATCCAAGCAATTTCCGTGCAACTCGAAGAAGAGCTTGTCAAGCGATGTTTATATTGATTTGGTTTCAGCTTTCACACACGGCAAAAACACTTAGTGAAACATGTTCATACTGGACAGGAGCAACATGGCTAGAAGTGATCTATATTTAGTTACACACTATGGGCTAGTGCAACATAAAGTCAATGAAAGGAATGTAAATACCAAGCAATCATGTCATTTTTTAGACCATGCACTCATGAATGTTATCCAAAAGATGATTCATTAATGACTGCTACACACACTTCTAAGTTGAAACAATCAAGTCGTACAAAGCTTTGTTTCCTGACAACTTATCGGACACGTTCTGTGGAACGATCCAAAGACTCAATGTACGCTGATGGAAAAACTCTTGTGTTGTAGAAGTTCAGCCACAAATATATCTGGGCCTCCTAGACCGTAATGTCGTTCCTGTGTGTGTATTTGGCTGTAGTTGTAAAGAACAGTTTCTCTCTCACATTCAGTTTGTCCTTACTCTATGTTGTCCCATTCATATACAGTATGTTTGCATTATCGGTAAATATCAAATACAGAGCTCACCTCAAAACGTAATATTATCTGTGTTGATCGATAAAATCGTATTCAGCATGCATAAAGTTAAAAGACAAAACAGGACGAGAAGAGGATTTTAGTAGCATGGAGAAAATTTGATTCTTGATATAATATAACTGCTACTTTATTCAGTTTTAAGGTTTGCACATAAATGTTGATCCTTGTACTAATCTGAAGTTCTTAACAAAACGACACATAATTGTGCATAATATAACATTTATTTAGAAATATCGCCTTACTTGTCAAGAACGACAGAACTATTTACCCTTCTTTAGAAACACGTTGTACATTACACGATGACAAAGAAACTCCTCTTGCAGCCCGCTCTTCTTGGTTTTTGAAGAGGCGATATTTTAAAAATCTTATATGCGGGCATCTAGGGAAGGGACCTTCAATACTAATGTTGATTCAGTCTTATATAATCTCAATATTACATATTATTGTCACATCAATAAAGTTCCCAGGAGTAAACACACTAACTGAGCGTCTACATTATTGTAGAATTCTTTACAGACAGTTGTCTCCCGTGATCTGGCAGGATTTACAACGGAGACACGAAAGCAAAAATAATGGCAAACATTTTATGAGCCCTCTAGCAGATATTCAGCAAATATTGATATATTGTCTCCTAGTGCATGATATCAATACTTTTATTTATCCAAACTGATGTATTACATAAAGAAGTCAGTAGAAGATATGACTTTATTCGTGAACGGTAACGATCATAGTAAGTGCTGGTCTGGTTATTGTGTATGTTTGAGATGTACTAGAAGAAGATTTGGTGTAATAGACAGACAGGTGTAATAGACAGACATGTGTAATAGACAGACAGGTGTAATAGACAGACAGGTGTAATAGACAGACAGGTGTAATAGGTGTAATAGAACGACAGAAGATTGTTAGCTCTAATCAGCCCTGTCTGTCTTTTAGAACATGTCGGTTTTTTTCGTGCAAAAGAAACTAAATAATGTCACATTTTCAGGCCAGGCGGTGAACAATGGCGAAGTTGTCCTAGAGCGTAAACAAACAGGTTTTGTATCTAATCAAATTCTTTACAATATCATAGACATATAATCATCTAATCACAGTTCTGTGAAAAACTTCAAAAAGCCGTAAGGATTCATTTTCTTGCTAACACTGGCCGCTCACTGTCACCTGTCAGGGTCACTGACCTCTTACTGGTCTTTAAACTGCCCGAATTACTAGGAAGTGCCGATAATAGCCTATAACTGTTGCTGAGTATTTTACCAGTTTTACAATTAGATGCTGGTGAATGTTACGGTTCTCCTCTCTGCCAGCTCAACTTCAGGTACCGGAAAGTACTCAACTACTCTCAAGTTTTTGCAATTGAGAATAGCCAGATGCCAGGTACTATTGAGAATAGCCAGATGCCAGGTACTATAAAGGTCGGTTAATGGAAACATCGCGGGAACATGGAAATATTTCTTCCGGTTAATATCAAGGTGCAATTTGGTGACGTTGTTTACTTTTGACTTTTTAAAATGCTGCTGTAACCTGTTATAATCAAAGCGTGATTAACCAGACTCGATTGGATACACATAATAATATTTCTCTCCAGTAAACTCCACAAGTGCTGTAACAACTCCTCAGATGAATAAACAAGAATGAAGATGAACAAGAGTGAAGATAAACAAGAGTTGAGATTGGCTGCCTATTGGGGATAAATGCATTTTTTTATATTTAAAAAGAAAATGGTATTAAGTGAATATTGTGATAAAATAGATTGTCTTTAAGCGGAGTAAAGTACTACTTCATAACTCGAAAAAATTGTCTTCGTTGGTGGGTTTATCCCTTAATAGAGGAAGAATCCAGTAGTCATTAAAGAAACAACTGGCGCGGGTGGCTGACCACGAAGTTCAAAGGGTAAAGAAACATGTCTCTCAAGTCTCAGTCTCTCTCATGGTAAAACCATTAGCACAGACTCTCCACACAGATTGGTTTTCACCATCCAGGTTTGTTCCCTGTTCCAGGTTTGCAGGTGAAAGAAGAACGATGAGCTCTCCTGTACCGAATATCCACCTCCACAGTGAGAAAATGATTGACCGCTCTGTGTTGGTGAAATTAGTATTTGAATGGAATATGATGGAGAGTTTGCAAAAACGCTGAAAGAATTGTCAGGGAAAAGAATATTAGACTGTACTGGGAGCAAATGGCAATGACAAGAATTTAAGAGGAAATGGAAGACAGGAGTAGGAGAAGACTAACTCAGTGAAGACGAGAGGGAAAGAGCAATTATCATATAGTAGGTCAGTCCTCGACATTGGCCGATGGAAGATGTATGGATTCAACTTCATTCATACGTGTATAGTTAAGTACTTAATGTGTACTGTACTCCCCATACACGACATATATACACATAACACTTCCTTTTTTTAATTTTCAATGAAAAGCTCTAGAATCAAATTATTTTTATAGACATCAGCCCCTTGTAAATTCAGATCTGAGGAATCTGATCTCCAAAAGTCAAGTTGGCAACCTGCGACTGCAAACTGCACGACAGGTAGTGACTCATGTCATAGCGTCAATTTAAAGGGAAAAAAAGTAGAGCCTGGTATAGATTATTCAAAAGTGTAAAAATCTATTCTGTGAAACGTCAGAGACATCAAATGAAAAGAGAATCCTCCAGAGAATTCAGCTAACGTCACGAGGTTGGTCGCAGTGCACTAGACACAGATCATGTAGAAATATACGAATCTCCAGTATTCATGACAACTGACGGCAGATAAAGTTAAGACAAATATTCTATAGACTGGATGAGAATCTTTGACTCTATAGATTGGATAAGAATCTTTGACTCTATAGACTGGATGAGAATCTTTCACTGTTCTTTGCCCAGTCAACTTCTCTTAATACTGTACCTCTCATGGGACTTGAAAAGCTTGACTGCCTAGAAAAATTTACACCTGAACATCCAAGAACAAACTTCTTAAAAAAGCTCAAAGTTATCTGTTAAAGTATAACATTTTAGCAATGAAGCCCAGCTGCCTCCTAAGACTGGTGTAGTTTCATATCTAACAATCTCAGCTGTCCTTCCTCCTTCTCCTGCACTCTTTTCCAACATGTACAGGTAGCCTTTCTGTTATACCTCTGGTCATATCAGTCCTAGTATTTCTCACCTCTCCTCTCCTCTCCTCCCCCTCCCCCTCCAAAATCGTGGATAATGCCCTCAGTCATGTTGACGACCCGATAATATGATGAGAAAGGCGAACATTAAAAGAAGGAAATGCCAACAGGAAAAGCCAGGAGACGATATTTAGTTCACAACTCGGTTCCAAACGCCATTACCTCAATACATCAAAATCAGGCATCAAAAACGTCACTGATAGTGTGTGCATGTTAGACAAAAGCGACACCTGCCGGCTGTTCAATGTTTACCTACAATCAAGTTCGAACATGTTGAAGTCATGAAAGACGCCTGCACGTGCCTGAATGCTGTGCTTGTCTTAGGGTAGTCTCCCACAAACAGGGAAATTCTGCCATGTTACATTTATTTTCCCCGATATCCGCAAAGCATATAACACTGACCTCCAGGGCTAACTTTTCCCCGGCCAGGATAGAATGCCTAACTGTGCAACAAACAGCAGAATATGTGTATCATGTGTGTCCAGTTTAATAAATTTCTGTAAATGTTTTCTTGATTGAGGCAATCCTTCTCGGGACTACAGCCATGAAACAAACTCTAACCACTGCTCATAATGTAATATCGTAAGGAAGTCCTGGCAAGTGAGAGTGAAGCCTTATCATAACAATCCAAACAGATGTTTATTGTTTCAGAATAAATTATGTCAATGTTCATTACTTTTGCTGTTCATGAAGTCGCTCATCATAATCTCCACTGCTTCTTATGTTGAAGCAGATGCTAACATTATAATACACCACATGTTCTAGGACCACATTAAACTGTCCTGGTTCAGCTTCCATGGTGAAATATGCCAAAACATCACGGCTTACATTGTGCCACTTGGAAGTGAAATTGTTGTGGTTCCATCAAGAAAAGATTTTAAAGAATGAATGATCTCTGTGATGTGAGTATCTGATAAGATTGAGCTGGTACAAACATTACATTGAAAACCTGCATTTACCAGCTGATCACAAAATGACAAGGTCCATGACTGACAGTGAAATGTAAGCATCTTGACGCTCGTATGGAACTTTTGTGAAATACAGTAGATATTTCCGGTGAAATGCTGAAAACGTTTTACATTGTACTCCATAGGTAAAAATGAATTTACAGAAATAACTGATTTGGGCATGCAAAAAATATCGGGTATCGTTTTTTGATGCCTGAGGTAAAAGTTGAAAAAAAAAGTCTCCGGCTGGTTAAAGCTGTAAACATTTTTTCCGTATATTCTCCATGAACAAAATGTTTTGCACCGTGCATTGTGTTTACCATCTCTGGTGAAAAGAGCAATTAGTGATGACGTGGAGAACAGAATCTCGCTATAATCTCACATCGCGAGATCAAACATGCCAGGTTCTTCTCATTAAAAATCCCATGCTGCTTTGGACGGCTCAGATTATCATTACCTGGCAGCCCCGGGAGCTCCCAATGTCCTGACATGTAGTCTATTCACACGGCATTCTATCAAAATGGCCCAGCACAGATGGAACATAGTCGATATGAGAGTAGTGAGTATATTCAGATCTATATTCAGTAGTGTGAATTTCTTTTGCCATGGCCATTTTCAATAGTTGTAGTCGAATATATGTATCGATTCTACATTAACGCTCACTTCTTTTCTATGAAATCGCGTGCCTCGAAATTTGATTATCCTGCCAGCTTGACATGTTGCGATCAGCAGATAATGTATTAAACAACCAGGTGTGGTTTGTAAAAATATTTAAGAACCCACTGGAAACAGTTTCGATTCCGATAAAAGCATGACAGGTTGCGTCTGCACCCTGCAAAAGATCGCTCGTTTTCTGCAAATGATTTCTTTTTTAGTTCACAGGTTGTTTTTTTTTCCTGCGGTATATTTCTGTTAATATTAAATGTTGGCCAGGATGTCTCCAGTTTGTTGTTTGAAAAATGCTAAAGAATCTCCTTGCGCTCACAAGACAGATATAGTCATGTTGTAGGTGCTGTGCAAAACCATTTTATTTACATTTTCTTCATCTCAGACGGATATGAAACTGGATTATCGTGTCAACGCTTNAGGACCACAAAGTGAAAGTACAGTTACAGGTCTGTAACCTTTTATGATGCAGTATGTGGTTCAGACTTGGTGGCAAAGATCAGGCCTGACGTAGACATTTATTGATCGGATATTAGTTTCGATTTCTCCCACTTAGATCTAATCGTTACACGATCATTGATCTAAATACAGTGCATAGATACACATAAACGTTGAAAAGTGTTGGGAAAAGTTTAAAGGTTTCTATTGCCCTAAGTGGACGGTAATAAGAATATAATATAATCAATATTTCTCCCTTCGACTCAAATGCACAGAGTGCTCACCACAACGTTATGTTTTGTAAGGCAAGAGAAAAAAATAATAAAGATAAAGAAAGAGCAAAACTCACCGACAGCACAAAGAAAAGGAGAGACAACCCAAGAGAATAAAGTTCTTATTTTGTTTAATCACTTGATGAGTTGATGGCCCTACAATTCTACACTATGTTCTCTCTCTCTCTCTCTCTCTCTCTCTCTCTTTCTATCTCTCATCTTCGAAGGAGTAAGTTTAATGGCTTATTTTTTTTTAAAATACGCTCCAAGTTCAATAACAATGTTAAACTTTTTCTGCACCTCATATTAATATGCATGAACCTTTTTGTATCAGTCATTTGAACCTTCAGTAGACCATTTGTAACAAAACAAAAAAGTTCTCTCTTCATTACTGTGTAATCTGTTTTTTGCATGAAAGAGAATCAGAATATTTCACATTAAGTTACATCTCACATTTATTCATCAGCTTTCACAGGGAATAGGAAATACACATGAAAAACTACACTAAAGAACTCTAGACTGTTACGAAAGTTAAGTGAAGATCTCAAAATGCAGCTTTGCGTGGAATTGTCCTGAGAGTAAACTAACTTGCCCTAATCGACAGTACCGTTTCTTCCCCCCACCTCCTCTACCTCCCCACCCCCTTCCTGCACCCCTCCCCTCTCCCCAACACACAGAGCATTGTCCAGCTGACTGAACTAACATACACATACACATAACATACACATAACATAAACCTAACATACACATAACATACACATAACATACACATAATATACAACATAACACACAACATGTGAATTCTGTTTCAGCGTTGACGGCTTTGATTATGATACCGGGTGGGTTTTTTCTCAACGTTTTCTGTCCCCGGTTTCTGAAGCTGTTTGGGCTGCAGTCAATTGAAAAGAAGAATAAGAAGATGACAGAGTTGCTGTTGGTGCTGTGAAGTGGGAGCCATTCATACATGTGACGAGATTTTACAGCTGACTGCACCAGCTGAACACAAGACGTAACCACCGATTTCAATCATTAAGGACAACATACAACCAGTTGAACTCGTCTACCGCAGACTGAGCTATTTTTATCCCATCCGTCCAGAGCTAAATGTTGATCATGTCCAATGTGCCTCATTTCAGTTCAGCCGCATTGATACTAAAAATAACCACCTTCAAATACATCCCCAAACTGTATTACACTGAAAATGATTTTGGAAATATTCGACTACTGAGCTTGGAATAAGCCAGAGAAATCGAGATACTGAGCGTCTGATGCAGAAGTTTTCAAACCTTGACAAAATAGAGTCCCTCATAAAATACTTGCGTCACTCAACAGCCAGTAGCAAGTCGCTTGTCCATCACCTCACAGGACGGTCAGTATCCAGGGTGTTTTAAGACTTTGGTGACAGAGTAGGAACTCACTGTCTCCAATTCACAGCCACCAATTCATAAAACTCGCTTGTCACCGGCCACAGTTTGTGCCATAACACGCTTTTCCCAAAGCAAAAAAAAAAATTGCTTTTCAAGTAGCTGAACTAGATCTAGATCAGTTTCATTGGCAGCTCTGTGTTCATGTACAAGCTTGTTGTACCAACAACAACAAACATTCCTCAATCAACTCCGCTTTCCAGTCTCACTCTCAGGTCTTGGCTAATACAGAAATTTGTTTGTCCTGACAGCCTGATTGGAAAGGTGAATTTAAAGCTGAAGAGATTTCAAGCTGATGCGAACATTTTGATAAAGAATTTGAGAGACTTAGGGCCGGAGTAGATAACCACATACAGGTTTTCCTGGCTATTGGTTTAGAATTTTAAAAAAAAAAAAAGAACAACTCATCACCTGATGTTGTTCAAGAGAAGAAATTATTTTATCATTAAATGTGGATTGTATGGAATCATCTGGCTAGGACAATGGCTGTCAGAGACACAAATGTTGGTACAAACCCTTGGTACAAAATAACGGCTACAGTGATGTATCCAAATATTAATTGCTTCACTTGTAGATATTGAAATTATCTGTAGGATGGAAGAAATTCAGTTCATATGTAACTTGGGGAAAGCTGAATATACTGTAGTAGGGAAGAGAGAAGAGAAGGGAAGGGAAAGGAAGGGGAGAGAGTGTGATGCTAACTGCAGGCAGGGTGGGTAGAAGCCAAGCAGCACCAACATACAAGGCAATGAGACAATGTCCTATCTAGACTCTTCAAAAAAAAGCTGTCAATGATAGTATACAATACTCACAAATAAATGCAGACGAGGAGTGAAAACAACCAAAA
>JAWQUT010000655.1:205871-217420 GCA_033807755.1 Ellobium chinense
ATCCATCCATCCATCCATCCATCACTGTCATATTCTTCTCTCCCCCTCCAACTCTCCTTTCGGAGGATCTAGACGTCAGTCTCTGCCCCCAACCAAGTGTGGTGAGTAATTTGTTTTTATTGTTTTGTTTACATCCTTGTTTGTGTCTGGACTCCCAGTCAAGCACCAGAGACTCGGCCCAGACGTCATGGAGCTGGTGGAAATCGTGAAGCAGGCGATCCAGAGCACGTTATTCTTTCATGGATTCCATGGGGAGATCACTCATCTTTTATAATATACTCATTTCTCTGTGTACCTCAACCAGCACTGTAACTTGTAGTCTACCTGTGCCAGCATTGTGGGAGTTCCCACTTTCAATTACCGTCATACCATCTTATCAGTTTCTACAACTGACAGCTAACATATGAGGCTGCTAGGATGGCACACAGTTTAAACAGATTAAAATTCAAAGCTCAAAATGTGAAGGCGGCTTTTGAAAGAAAACTAGACTAACGATTTAAATTTTTAAAAACATGGCACGTAGAAGTTTAATGCTAATCTCAACTTTTAGCACCGGAAGTAGTTTAGCGACTTCTTGTCATGTGCGCGGGATAGATAACTCTCGTGCACATTAAATAAATGAAAGACAGTGGATATCACAGTAAATAGGCCTAAATGACGAGCACTCGCTCAAGGAAATATAATTATTTTGTACTAAGTGTTTTAACATTGCACACACTTGCAAACTTGTGCGAGCTTCCACTCCCCATGTCGCTCTAGATGGTATTTGACTTTAATGTCCTCTTCAATCTAACTCGCTTGGAAAAACTTCAGGCAGACAGACAGACAGACAGACAGACAGACAGACAGACAGACTGACTCACCTGAAGATGGTGCAGGTAGAATGAACACAATAACCAGAGTTATGAATAACGTTCTTGTCACTGCTGTAGCAGCCATCTCTCTACATGGGTCTCTCTGAAAGGAACAATCAATCAATCAATCAATCAATCAATCAATCAATCAATCATCCTGAACTGAACTCATTGCAAGAAATGAGGGGAAGTTTATTGTGCCGCACATACAAATGTGGAATTTTCATATTTGGGAACATTTAATATAAGTTCTTCATTCTTCATCAACCCAAACAACAACAACAACAACAACAACAACAACAACAACAACAACAACAGGAACAACAACAACAACAACAACAAGAAGACACAAACCAATTGACTCCTATCTGCGCTTTGATTTATCTCAAGGAAACGTTCAAACGTTTGCTAAAAGTTCTTTTGTTTAAGCGTGAGAAAAGTTAGAAGTCAAGCTATAGATATGAATGAGATCAACAACATTGTGTGACTTTGTACATGAGTTTCTATGCTGGGGAAATACAAGTCGTACATTCATTGTCATTATTACCCCGGGCTAGTGTGACCAAGTGGATGTGCACTCACGGGCAGCACGATATCCGCACCATACATGAACGGGGGATGGGGTTGGTGACGTCAGGGGATAAAACTTGTGGGGGTCAGTGGAGGGTCAGTGGAGGGCCAGTGGAGGGACGTCAGGGGATAAAACTTGTGGGGGTCAGTGGAGGGTCAGTGGAGGGCCAGTGGAGGGTCAGTGGAGGGCCAGTGGGGGGCCAGTGGAGGGTCAGTGGAGGGCCAGTGGAGGGTCAGTGGAGGGCCCGAGCCGGACGAGGCTGTCTGATAATTAGCGTAGTTAGTGTGCACACGAGTTTTTGGAGTTATCTGGATAGATGTTGTTGTTACGGGGACGTTTATTTATATATTGTAGTTTCTTGTTGCAATTGAATCAGTCGCCTTTGTTTTCCCTTTCCCTGTGGTATCCGTCCTTGTGCCTGTTTCGTGTTGTTCGTGGTGTACGCGCGTGGGCAGGGAATTTATTATGGAAGGAGCCAGACGTAGGCAACTTCTTCATACTCGTGTCAATGAAAGTGTAATTCATAATTAATGTTTCTACAAGAATTGGTTTTGGAGGATGATACTGATAGAGGGATTTTATTATTTGGATATTGGGAAAGAGGAATGGGGCGGGGAGGGGTGGGAGGAGGGGAGGGTGAGGTATAACAGGATAATTATAATGTTTGTAATTATCTGACCGTTCTCCATCTCCGCCCCTCTCCTCGACCCGTCCAGCACCACGCCCTCCTCTAAACCATCAGTGTCTTTTCTTTTTAGGACGTCTTTTTTCTTCCTGTACATCATTTTTATCCAGACTGTGTAGAAGGAGCATTGCTGACTCGATATTTCGTATTTATTGAGTTCCTTACTTTCTTTGCCCGCAATATGTTGTCAGATCGTATTCTCATATAAATTTATTATTTCACAAAGCGAAGTCATCTCTAATAAATTTGTAGATGAATTGAACTATTTTCATTAATATCGTATTAGAAATCAACCAATTGTTTTTTACTCTCTATAATCTGTTTTTAAAATTAGCTTGACAAACTGAATGACATCATTTTGCTCGGTAACCCATGAAAACAGTCAAACAGTCGCCAAATAAGAGGCTATTTCCTATTGCTCATACATGACGGCGCCGGAAGGCAGAGACTGTATACTCACAGATGTTTGTAAACCTCAAAACACGTCACTGTTCACCAAAAAGAAGAAAAAAAGGTAGAGAATAGAATGTGGGTTGAGAAATGAGGAAGAAATGAGACAATGTGAACAAGTGTGAGAATGTAAGAAGAAAAACATGTAGAATTCAGTGAAGCAAACAGTGCGTGTACAGAATCGTTACAAAAAGAAAAAGGAAAAAGAAACGAGCAGATGCTTCCAAATTGCCTGAAGTGCCGTGGTCCGTTTTTGTGAAACAAAACTACGACAAGATAATTTGTTCCGTTCATTTGCCAACGAGTTTCCAGAACTCCAACACGATTGCTCTTTAAAACGTGATAATGGGTTTCGTTTCATGTCTTGCCATTTTGAGTTTTTAAAAACCAGGCATCAGTTAAAGTTAACCCTGTCCGTTTGAACCATAATATTCACTCTTTCTCTGCCGGCGATGTTTCAAAACTACGGTACATTTTTGAGGTAGACTGATTCGCTAAAGTTGTGAAAGGAACATTTATTTTATTCTGATTATGAAAGCAAACACTGAATCTGTACAATGTAGATCTAAATCCAAGACTTTTCCTCAAACTGTCAAATTTAAACTTTCACAAACTAGTTAAGCCCATGAACACCTGCATGAAAATGACAGGCATCCACAATGACAAGCATCCACAGTGACAGGCATCCACACTGACAGGTATCCACAATGACAGGGATCCGCAATGACAGGCATCCACAGTGACAAGCATCCACAATGACAGGCATCCACAATGACAGGCATCCACAATGACAGGCTTCCACAATGACAGGCATCCACAATGACAGGCATCCACAATGACAGGCATCCACAATGACAGGTATCCACAATGACAGGTATCCGCAATGACAGGGATCCACAATGCGCAGCAAAAGCGAAGAAATCCCAACATGTACAATGAACGTTTTTATAGACACGATGTGACAGTGATGAACGGAATGGAAGTAGGTTAGTCTTTATGAAATTTTAAGTTGTTTCACTTCGTATTGACCAAAAAAAACAACAAAAAAACAAACAAGCAAAAAGTTACCGCAGTATTATAAAGCTTCTCCTTTCTTAGTGATATAGAATGTAGTCTATAAGGTCATGACTTGGCCAGTTCATTACGAAATGTTCGCCTCAATCAGACATCTGCTCATATTTCTAAGATCTTTGTGGATACCTTCCAGATCACACAGCGGGTAAAAAGATATTGTCGATTTAGATTTTTTTGAACTCCTCGACAAAATGGAAAAGGCTACGATTAAAAAGTGTTGCATCTGTCTGGTGAAGTGACATCTTGTAAACAATATACAGATATTAATAATATGTTCTGTGAGAGCTGTCCCATTCAGTTTAAGCGGAATCAAATCAACTGGATTCTTCTCTCACTGTGGCAAACAGAGCTTCAACTGCAGTAGAGTAGTGGTATCGTTATATAAAGTTCATTATAGCAGGCCGTTCACATAAAAACGCATTGCTCGATTTCATCATAACATGGAGTTCACATAAAAACACAGTACGCGATTTTTTATAACATGAAGTTCACATTAAAAACACAGTACTCGATTTTTTTTTATAACATGGATTTCACATTAAAAACACAGTACTCGATTTTTTTATAACATGGAGTTCACATTAAAAACACAGCACTCGATTTTTTTTATAACATGGAGTTCACATAAAAACACAGTACTCGATTTCTTCAAAGCATGGAAATTCAAAACACACTATTCTTCACAGCTTGGGACCTTACATAAAATGCAGTACTCGATTTCCTCATAGCATAAGCTTTATTTAACACAAAAACCACAGTAGTCGATTTCCTCATAGCAAGGACTTGAGAATGCACAACTGTGACAGGCTAGACTAGACTGCAAAATATTCCACATCACGAATGTTGTGTATCGTTTCAACACTCTGGCTGGATCAATACGTAACAAAGATCAAGTTTACAAGAAAATGAGACTAACAGACTTTTATAGGAGAATAGAAGAAAATTGATGTGTGATTGATGTTCAATCAAATCGAAAATGATTGGTTCATGTTTAGATTAGCAATATATCATAGCTGTAGATGTCAATAATTATATATGGAGATAATGTAGGCAGAAAATAAAGAGAGTGAAAGTATGTGTGTACATGTATGTGTGTGTGTCTGTGTGTGTGTGTGTGTGTGTGTGTGTGTGTGTGTGTGTGTGTGTGTGTTTGTTTGTGTGAGAGAGAGAGAGAGAAGGGGGGAGAGAGAGAGTTCAAATGGTCTATGACACCTATTGTTTTTTCTTCTTTTGACCCTATTATCATTTTGTTTTATTCCACATATACCACTGTGATTTCGGGAAATTTCTTACATGGAGGTTAAAGTACTTCTTTAGCCCGATCTTTTAACGGGAAAAAAAAGGGGGGTCAACGCCAAAAATTTTTCACAAATGTCTTTCGAAAAAGGTCACCTCGGATTCTGATTTGGTGCCCAATTTTTCATTTGGCTGGTTTTGACCGCGTGCGAATACATAGGCCTACACATTTTATGTTTTTATCTAGAAGGCTCAAATTGACCTGAAACTTCAAAATTGAATGCTTTATTTAGATCACAGGTTATTTTACCCAGTTCTACCCTCTGACACTGGCTGGCAGGGCCCCCCAAAAAAGGGGAATTTTATATATTAGCGGATTAATTGGGTTGTACACAATGAGTAATTTGCCCCTCTAATAGGTGTCAAAAACCTCAAAGATTATTTGTGTATATAAGATGTGATATCATGAAAAAGACGTGAAGAACGCTATGAAAACAGACACAAATAACATCGCGGATAGGAGCAGACAACAGGAATGGGGTGGAGAGCATAAAATGTGGATAGAAAGCTCGAAAGAAAAAGGAAGGGAGGATAACATGACAAAAGAAAGAAAGAAAGAAAGAAAGAAAGAAAGAAAGAAAGAAAGAAAGAAAGAAAATCAGAAAGAAAGTATAGATGGACGGAGAATTCATAGAACGGGGAAGAAAAAGAGAATTTCTCTTCATGTTTTCATATCTCAGATCATATCATCCACATTTTCTGGGAAACAACATTTCCTGAATACCAAACTGGCTGACCTTTGAGATTAGTAGGCTAGTAAGAGAAGCACACCTGACAACACAGGTACCAACATCATTCTCTTGTCTACTTTGGAAGGGCGTTGGAATCTGCACATGACGACAGTGTATCCAAATATTTCTTCCGCTTCCCGACATTCTTGTCCACATTCTTCTACCCCATGGTTTGGCTTGGCGGACGATCAAAGTCTAAACCAACATGGGAGACCATGAGATGAACAAGATGGCCATTTAATATACCAATAATATTCTGTAGATGAACTCGAAGCATCACCTCCTTCTTTAGTATTTGGTCACTGAGATTTAAAAGATGCCGACTAGTCTAGCAGGAAATAAAACATTCAAAACATCCTCCATCCCATGAGAAGACAAGAAAAAATGAAAACCTATAAACAGAGAACCTATAATGAGTGTTTGTTTGATATAGAGAATAGATATTGAGTGTTTGTTTGATATAGATAAACTATAATGAGTGTTTGTTTAATACAGAAAATCTATAATGAGTGTTTGTTTGATACAGAGAATCTATAATGAGTGTTTGTTTGATATTGAGAATCTATAATGAGTGTTTGTTTGATATAGAGAATCTATGATGAGTGTTTGTTTGATATCAAACTTATTAAAATGAGTTACACATTTATCGTATTCGTGAGCCTCTGGCGACGAATACGATACATGTATAGCGATTTTATAAATCTGATATCAAACAAACACGAGTTTCAGATCCTCTTTATCATATAAACTCTAACTAATAAAAAAATGAACTTTTAATCGTAAAAAGGACTCTGAAGTGGTCCTCACCCTGATTGAGACACATCAATCACAAATGATCTGACTGAACCACACAGTTACGCGACGTAAAAGTAGATCCAAACAGCTGACAATCATCGATGAGACTTTAGACCACAGAAACACTGTAACATTTCAAGTACTTTAATAATTCAAATTTTTAACTGAATTGAAACTGAAACGTGAAGAGAACGATGACAAGCGATAAGAAAGATATACTGTAATAATTTGTTTTACAATCTAGACAGAGTGAAATCCCACGACAGTGATAATAGTTACAAAAAAAATGACGTCAGATATTAATGTCGTCAAAAAAGAAAGGACGTCACATATTTATTCGCCTAGGGGTTTCAACAAAAGTCCCATCTGTAAACTTAAGTTTTTTAGCATGGAGCAATTTATCTGTTGTCTGAATTATTTTCTCATCAGCAAACAAAAGAGAGGTAAATCTGTCCGTGGTGGATATTTGCTCTGTGAGCTGGAACATTGCTGGCCAAGCGAGTTAACTGAAGGAAGATGGTGGTGGGGTGGGNTGGTGAGTACATGAATTGAAAGAGTAGCAGAGAGGAGGAAAACTAAGGGCGTGAAATTGGTTTTATTGTGATGAGTGAAATAAATTCATTAATTGGGAGGAATTAGAAACTAACTATGTGGTTGGAACAAAAACCTCCAGAGATATATGGATAAACTAACAGAGGAGAATAAGGCATGAAAGATCCTCTCTCCCCATCCAATTAATAGGTAGTGATAGTGAGAAAGTGTTGGTTTTAGCCGAGGAGTGAACTCCGTCTGTCGCTCTACGAAGGCAAAAGGGGAGGGGGAGATGAAGGGCGGGGCGGAGCTCAACGGTTTGTATTACTCTGTGGCACAAGATGTGGTTACTCTCTAAATGTGGTCATTTATTGTTTTGAAATCTCTTCATTTCCACTTAATTTCAACTTTGCTACACGGGAAAACCGTCTATATCAATATACAGTCAACGAATTATCCCTACTTGACAATAACTCCTTCTGTGAGGCTGGTGATTACGGGAATGTTCATCGTATATCCGGTTTATATTTTTTGTTCCTATTGTGGTTGATGTTGGCACTGTTATAACATGTTCTCTCAAGTCACGTGTCATTCTGACGTCATTTGATGGCCTTGTGTCCTCCACTAGCTCTCATTTACCTGCTACTCTCCATTCACATTCTTACAGCGACCATTCACATCTGATGTCTTTCAACTGTGTCTTCATGTCTATTGTATGTCTCAGCTACTACTTTTATTTTCTGCATCTTGTTACACTTGGTTTGATCAACTCCTTGGTTGGTTCACTGTGTGAATTTCTCTGGTTATTTCCACGAGTGAATCAACTCAGAGCTGAATAGAGTTTATTCTTTTAGTCATTTTCTACATGTCACAAATACGACAGTCTCGCACGACCAGCTGTTCTACTGCAATTACATTCTTGGTCCATAATGCATCATACAGCACCACGTGACAATAACAACAGGTAACATCAACATAACACGAAATTCCTTCATATCTTTTTTATAATTTCTTTCTTTCTTTCTTTCTTCTTCTTCTTCATCATTTTCTTCTTCTTCTCCTTCTTTTCTCTCAATCTCGCCCTCTGCTTGTACCGACACACCCAGGATTTGTTGACATTTGAGGATCCAGGCCTGTGATTCCTGCTAATGACAATGTTACCGAAATTGAACTGATTATCATCGGACAAACATGTGCGGTATTTTCAGGCTATCAGCAGACACGAGCTGTGGTTGAGCAGTCTCTAGGAAGACATTTTACTCACATCTCTGTCTTGCTCTGTATCTTTTCGCACGTGCCTTCACGGACACATTGTGGGTGAGTTATCTACAGAGCTGCAGGCTGACGGGTAATGCATGAACGGTACTCACTTTTCACGTGGCGACCCGTGTTCAGGGGCGTCGCCTGCCTGCACTGAACTCTAGAATTGTTAGAATCCGTTATTCTAGTAATCAGAGTATTGGTTTTTGTATATCTCCATCATTTTGACACTGTTCCATTGTCTCCACCCTCTCAAAGAAACATTGAGAGAGAGAAAGAGAGAGAGAGAGAGAGACAGAGAGAGAGAAATAAAACGCTTTGTAAAAGGCTTAGTATAGGTGTTGGAAGAAGCACATTAAGAGAACAAAATATATAGATATAGAAGAAGGGAAAAGTGACTAAAAGATAAAGTTCTGGATAGTCTAGCAAGTTGGACCGGCGCACAACGCATTGGAGAAATGTTAGAGTTGAGGCAGAGAGATAGAAGTGGATCCACCACTGAGAGAGAGAGAGAGAGAGAGAGAGAGAGAGGGAGAGAGAGAGAGAGAGAGAGAGAGACAGAGAGAAGTGTATCCACCACTTTGAGCGCTCACGGCAACTCGCACACCTGGGAACATCTCAACTCTCTCTGTCTTCTTATGGCTTTTGTCTGATCCAGCAACATTTATCTGTAAAAGGGGGTCAAGACAAACACCAGCAACTTGAGTTGGATTTTTGCTAACATAAATACTTCGATAAACACACACACACACACACACACACACACACACACACACACACACACACACACACACCACACACACACATACACACACATAATATATTAATTCGCTGACCATCGACTATAAAGTTTGTTTGCAATGAGGATTTAAAAAACAATGGCTGCGGATCTGAGTCATGTCCACAGTACTTATAACTTCCGGTCAGGAGTGTTATGCAGCACTAGTGAACGTAATTTTCTCCACGCGACATTTTTTTTTCTTCTTTCCTCTGCCTTCACTGAGTTCTCTGGTTTGCTGATTTCGTAGTTTGATAGATTTCATACTGGGATGTGGACAAAGGAACAAACGTTGGAATAATGCGCTGATGTAAATTTTTGAAGGAGGTAAACGAGGGCTTTGCATGTAAACATAAAGGAAAGATTTCGGCTTGTGTACCACTCACAGGAAACATTCACAGCTAGATTGCTCTGTGCTTACATAGCGATGTAATGTTATGCACATTATATGCATGCCAGGCCCCGCCCGTTTAAAACAATCACTTGGATGTGAATCATACTGCACTGTTCCATTGGAAAACAGATTCTGTTTCAGAGAATGTATACAGAAAACAATGACGGACGGGAAATGGCCAAAAAATCGGGCAAAACTGCTTCTTATAATCTCCCGTCTCGGTCTCTTGAGAATCTCTGTGGTTTCCCTCTGATGACGATTACTTCCTGTTTACAGCCACAACAAACATTATACTCATTATGGTTTTCATCCAGGGAAATTATTTTTCACTTGTATGGCACTCTCAGAACCTCTTGGAGACCCGTCTATTAACCAACCAACCAACCAACCAACCAACCAACCAACCAACCAACCAACCAACCAACTAATCTAGCTGCTTATGTGGACAAGTGTACATCCCTGAGAAAACTGGCCGGCACATGACTTTCTGGAGCAGAACATCTCTGGACCTTCAAACTGGCCGGCACAGGACTTTCTGGAGCAGAATATCTCTGGACCTTCAAACTGGCCGGCACAGGACATTCTGGAGCAGCAATGCAGCAGAATGGTTACGGCGTTAAACTCAGGATGTTAGAGCGGCGTGTTTGAGCCTCGCCCTGGTGATGTTAAATGTCGACTCAATTCACTCAAACATGTTTCACGTCATACCTCTGGTGAACTGGTCCATATCGGAAAGCCAAGTGTTCTATTATCTGTTTGCGAATAGTCCACGAATGAGCAGTGTATACTCCCAAAGGAGCCAAGAGAGTACAGTGGTGACTGATACGTCCTACAAACTGAGGAACTATAATGTTAAGTGTCTCGAACGGACGCTGTCCAGATGTCAAACTGTTTCTGGTTATCCCCATAATGTTCGCCATCCCTTGACAGCCAGACAATAAGATACATCTCACAACAGTAATAGTAAATATTCCACAGGACTCACTAACCAGCCTCACTCTCTTGTCCACACAAGGCTGTCAAAAGGTTCCAAAATGGTGGTAGATTTTTGTTGTAAGGCAAGAGAGCACATGCAATCCGGAAAGACAACTCTTCTACCCCCTTAGCAGAGAAACGCAGAACAGCCTTCTCCTCTTTATGTGTCCTCTACAAGCTCTCTTGCTACAGTCTGTCTTTGTTCTGTACAAGGACCAGCGTTTACACCATCCAATATAATTAGTGCACGTGTCAGGGCAACTTTTCAGCTTAACGTAGACGTAAGTTTGAGATGTTTTTCACGAAGCTGTCAAGCTGGGTCATTCACTGCTGTATCTTTCTGGTCTTTGGTTCTGGAGCATGGTAACCTCTTCCCCCTCTCCCCCGGCTGGTATGATTTTCATCTTTATCATCAACATCATCGCTGTCATCATCATCATCAAGACAAAATTTGAGGTCGTCCATCAGTGTAATGTGAAACAAACGATTAGCTATTCCCATGCCCGAGTGTCAATCAATAATTCGCTAATTATTCTGCGTTTAATAATTTTGTTACGATGCCAGATTACATGAATCAACGTGGTCACAGTGCACAGAAATGGTAAGTGGTTCCAAATACAAAACAAGGTGTGCACTTTTACAGTCCCCATGTTCATTGATTCTAATAACTAACATAATAACAGCAGCAGCAGCAGCAGCAGCAGCAGCAGCAGCACAATCACCCGACTTCTTGAACAACGATATAATAATCAAAGCTAAAAGGAAAACCATAATTTCGACAACAGCAACATGATAGAGAGTGTCGGAGTCACATTAGTCTAGCTAAACCAGATCAACATCAGAGTGATAAATGTCTGCATGACGTATCATCTTGCATCACACCAAACCAACCCAGGAAATACAAACAGAATATCCGGTGTGAACAGCGAAGACATAAGAAATTGATTATGAAACATTTACAGATTCCGAAGTTTCAAACTGTATTCAATGGAACAAACACACTCAGACAAGATACAGGATAAGATGGTACAGGATAAGATGGTACAGGATAAGATGGTACAGGATAAGATGGTGGATACTGACGAAATTACTGGCTCAACAACAAGGAAAATAAAGCTAAGACGGAAATGCTCTGAAATTCCCTATGCCACCCTG
>JAWQUT010000655.1:254420-265671 GCA_033807755.1 Ellobium chinense
GGAGAAAAATTAAAGGAAGAAAAAACTGGAACAGGGTTGCCAAATTTGGTTCTCTCGGAACCAGTTATCAGAATTTTGGCTATATTTAAAGTACGTAGTTCTCAAATAACTGATTGGCTCTTTGGTTCATTTTAAACTCTAACCGACTGTACATCAATAGTTACTAATTTCGTTTAGAAACTCTTTTAGTTTACGTGTACTTCTATCAAACTGCTTGGTACCGGTACCTCTGTCGCCAGATGAGCACGAATTAAGGATCAATCTAAAAAATGTTTCCATTTATAGGTCAGATCTTACATTGCTCTAATATCTGTAGAAATAGAAATGCTTATGATAAGTATAATACCAGCGTATATCCATTACAAACATAAGTCGTCATTAATTTCTGATCTTATGTCAAATCTTGACCCACGCCGCTGTTCGGTGCTATATTTTGGTACTTTTTCGGTTGTGATTTGGCTCCCGTTTGATAAAAACTGGCAACTGAGTTCTTGACGTAGTTCGCAGCACGTCAAATAAAAAAAAAAAGTGAGGGGAGTGGGATGGGAATGCAGTCTGCGTAGAGGATAATCAAATTTTTCTCTCAGATTACTGACCTCTTTTTTAAAATGTTTTTTCTATTGACGTTTCCTTCGAATGCAATACACTGTGCGTATGGGGCTGGAGAATCTGCGAGGAGGGTACCGGGTCACAGATTAGTTCTGCAAAAACCTTAAGTAGTGTTGACAAGATTGTACGCCAACGCTTGTAATTGGTACGCAAGTGTAATACATGTAAAACGATGAAGGTATTTGAACATTTTAGAAAGCACTTAGCATTAGTAAAATTGTATTAGATGGAAACTATATAATGAAAGTATAATGGCTATTATGAACTGGTAATCTCAGATTCATAGATTACATGGACGCTACGCCCCTGGTTGTGATCCAAGTGAACAACTGGTAAAATGAATGAGACCTAAGAAAACTCAACGGTAAATGAAGAGGAGGAAGACAAAGAGAGATAACTCTGGTTGGACCAACAAGTTGGGTGGATGCACAAAGCACTGGAGAAATGTTGAAGTGGACAGCTGCTAACAGACACAAGTGCAGGTCTATGAACGCTTACGCTAGTCTGCATGGTATGTGAAGAAGTCAAAAAATATCCGAGGCCCACACACTTTGCTGGGTGTATAAAGTTTTATGTAGAGACCAACCGTTTACTTACTCGCTACAACGTTAAGCAAGTAAAGTTTACCTTTTGTCTTATCTGTAAGTTGGAAGGTGTGTCACTGTATCCACCATTAGAGCCACATTAATCTGCCAGCAACCAAACAGTGAGTGCAGTGAATCTGTGGCCATGTTGATAGTAAGACACAATACACACACAGGAAACTGGGATTTCAGGGACTGGCAGCAGTTAACTCACCATACGGCTCGTGCAAATGAAACTTACTGGTGAAAACGAATGTAAACCACTGCAAAAAGAGAAAAAGAAACGGTTTAGTTCTACTTCGAGGGTTCGAACCTAGACCTATTTCCTGTGGTGTCAGGGTAGCTGTTCGTTATATCTTCAAGACACTTAACCCGACATCTGATTTGGGTTTCAGATTTCATGCTCTTTCTCACAGCCAGCTGTTCAGACCCCCCCCCCCCCNCCCCCCTTTTCCCCTAAATGTTTTCACCAGGACAAAAAGCGACAATGTGCTGACACTATGTACATAGTCTAGTTCTTTTCAAGAGACTCTTCGCTGTAGCTCTTACTATTTCTTACTTCATTCTGTCACGGGATCTTTTTGCTTGCTATCATTTATTTTCACTCTCTAGCCTGACAAAGCTTGACTTTGCTTATCTTGCACAATACACGGACAGTATTAGACTAGATGTTCTCACCAGAACTAAACTTCACAAGGTATTTAACTGTTCAGGGGTAAGGTGGATAGTGTATTTCCGTATTGCCATGTCTCAAAGTGAGTGAGTGAGTGAGTGAGTGAGTGAGTAATAGGACGTATATCTCATTAAGTGTGCCAGTTCGTACATGGCAAACAATCAGGCACATTGCTAGACAGACAGACAGACAGACCAGGGGCGTAGCGTCCATGTAATCTATGAATCTGAGATTACCAGTTCATAATAGCCATTATACTTTCATTANACAGACAGACAGACAGACACACAAACAAACAAACACACACACACACACACACACAAACACACACACAGCACAGAGAAGATAGTCAAACACCGTTATATCCGCATGAGCAGCTAACCATGTTATGTATATTATTGTCAGAATGTAGAGTAATGTATCCAGTTTCAGGGGAACATAACTCCAACAACACTTAGAAACGCCTCAACGAAATTTCAAGTTTGATGATGAAAAGGAGGGGAAGATAGAAGTGAATACTGTCAGTGTCTACTGACGGCGTCTCAACCTCCACAGCAACTAACTCCTCTAGAACTTCGAGTCCAAGGCCGGCCTGTAATTTGTGAGGTGGAGTTATCATATGAAGGATTTTTGTTTTCGGATTCAGGGGTCACAGATCATGAAGTATCACTATTAATTGTCATTTTCCCCAGTCCGGTCCAGCACTGACCCAGGAATTATACAACCTTACTGTAGCCACAGTTTATTACTACCAAGAACATTCAATATTTCTCGTGTCACTCCAAGTGTATTAAACGTGTGTTAGTATTAACCAGTCAGTCTAACCTTACGGTAGAGCGATCTCTCTCAGTACGGACAGTCTGATACTCGGGATACTCAGTCTTGTACATTTTTTTGAGGAAAGCATTTCACTCATTCAGTAAAGTGGATACCTGGCTATAGGCAATCAAAAGTAGTGTCATGGTGTTCATGAAATGAACATGTACAATGGCGGCAACACGGTTTGTTCCTCAGGAAGATAAAAACCTATCAATTGGGTTTCCTCTATTGTTCAATAGGTGTCCTAAATGAATAGGTGTCCCAAATGAGTAGGTGTCCGACATGATTGGGGGTCCCACATGAATAGGTGTCCCACATGAATAGGTGTCCTACATGAATAGGTGTCCCACATGAATAGGTGTCCCACATGAATACGCCCCCACATGAATAAGTGTCCCACATGAATAGGTGTCCTTCATGAATAGGTGTCTCACATGAATAGGTGTCCCACATATGGGAGGTGAATAGGGACAAACACTCCGAGAAACCATTAACTTTCTCCCTAATCGTTTCCTTCTTACTTTCGATTTCTGTTTCATCTTCAAAGCTACCTAGAAACACGTGTAAGGATCATGCTGTAGAACTGTACAGAGCACACATTACACGTCTCTGCTTATAGGAAAAGGCAAGACGTGTCTGTGATTGACCAAAACTTCTTACCCGTTGTGTGTTCAAGAAAAAAGGTAAGCCGAGCTCACGTCATTTTGTCTTTCTTTCATTCTCCCTCGTTTCAGTCTGGATCAAACCTGCTATAGTCAAGACTTTGAGCGGTCTAGATTTCAAGTTGAAACTGTGATATAGCAATAAAGATCTAACTGTGAGATTGATGGTGTAAAACTGTCTCTATGAAAATTGGGCAATTAAAATATATAGTCTGACAACATAAGAAAGTCTCACTGTGTTTGAGACTTGCTATGCACTTAAATCGCTTAAGAATTGGGAGCAGATATGTGACAGACAGACAGACAGACAGCTAGCCAGCCAGCCAGCCAGCCAGCCAGCCAGCCAGACAGACAGACAGACAGACAGACAGACAGACAGACAGACAGACAGACCTATCACATTTGTGTTGTCAAATATAGAGACAGACATGCGACACAGGTAAAAATGATGTTTGTTGTCTCGCTTTACCAAAAGAAAAACAATGTACCATGACAACATATTATTAAAGGTCTGAGACTGTGGAAAGTCAAACAGAAAACTAAACAGCGATAGACTACTTCTTGGCCTGGACTAAAATTTTAGACTGTTGTATATAACCTGCCATGGGACAAAATGTGGACAAACAACGCGTGGTTTTCTATACCTCAGCACTCAGCACCCCCCTCCCTTTCCCTCCCCTTTCGCTACCCTTCCCCTACCTTTTCCCTCCCCCACAAAGTATCCAGGCCTTAGTGGGTATTTCAGTGACGTCAGCATATTGTATGTTTTGTCAAGGGGTGATAGTTCCACAAGAGTTACCTCCCGTTCTTCTAAACCAAACGATGCAGTGAGTGAGAAGATGAAAGTGGCCAAACATAAAAACATTTTGCTCAATAGATATATCATCGTCCTCACGTACAAGGTCGTATTCTCTTGAAACAAACTTTGGGACACACAAGGGATCGTGGACATCTTTTGGACTGGTGTAAAAGACTTCACATTCCTCATAAAATTCTTAAGTCCTGAGTTGTTTTTAAAATTGAGCTTGCACACGAATTGGTTCTTGTCATCAGCTGCGGCCCGAATTGTAAAAGTAATTAGATCAACATTTGCATTTGACCTAATTGTAAAATACGACCTTATAGATCAACACAGAGGATTATTATGAACAAGCGCAGTGACACTTTATAAGTAAATGAGGCAGGCAGAGAGAATGGGAGTAGGGGCGTGGTGTGCCAGTTCAAGGGGTTGAGAATAATTCAGTCAAGATAACTTGAGCTATTCGGCAAGTCATGCATAAATCTCTGCGGCAAGTCATGGATAAAATCAGTCCTTTTCCTTCAACTGCAGTCCTGTTTATCACATTTTTAAAAAAATTTACGGCAACACATTTCACCTAAGCATTTATCCCATCTCCCGAGGAAATTCGATAGAGCGAAGTCTGAGTATAATATCATTATTATTATTGTACTTAAAATGATATCTTAATACAACACAGTTCTGATGGGGTGGGGGNGGGGGGGGGAAGCAAAATGAATGAGAATCAGTGAGTACCTGAAATGTTAGCGCTTTACCCTACTGGAAGATGAGAAGAAAGGGAGGGGCGAAGGAGTTTACAGCGATTTTTCACAAGTCGTAGACAGTTGATATTTTGAACTATCTCTCTCGAGGAACACTCCAGTATTCTCTCTTGTCAGTTGTATTGTCAGGCGGTACACGCAGCCTTCAAGATGTCATAATGTATTCCAGTGTTAACAAGTACTCACAGTGTAAAAGATTATTCTAATATTACATAATATCCTCAGGCCATGATACTGTATTTTTCACACTCTAACATCATTAATATGACTTAAAGGGACAAAATCATCATGTGTCAGTATGTGCAGGTAAAGAAGATTACATGACATATTGTGACTGACACATCATACGTCATCCATGTGTTAAGACAAATGCACTGCTCGCGCACTCATTAGTTTTGTCCAGATGTTGCTCTAGATTTTTTCCGCATGTCAGCTTTGTTGTCATCAAGTCGTTGACAGCTGATGATGTACGAATGTTGTCACTGACTTTGTCACAATGGACCAAAGACAATAATTATAACCCAGTGCAGTTGGTATTTTGCTAAGTCATAATAAACATAGAAGAAAGGCGTCGGACACCTTGTGACATTTAGAACATAATAATATTATACTAACGATTTGACAAGCAGCTGTCATTCATAATAATAATAATAATGTTATTTATAAATCTCCAGCCCAATACACTCTCACTATTTCAGCAGGTCAGATCATTCAAGGACCATCTCAATGTCCTGGAAAATATACTGTGTCCCTGCCATTTACAAGCGCTGGTCACAGTCATTCTGACAATATCTTCATTGCCTGTAGCCAGATGGCCATATGACAGCCAGATGGACTGGATAGACTCATCCAGAGAATCCAACTCACCAACTTTATATCCTGAGTCCAATGCCGTAACCATTCAATGAAGTTTTTCTAGCATTCATAATAGTAATAATCATAATAATAATAATAATGATAATATTAATAATAATAATAATAATAATTTGCGAACATTTTGAAGGCTGAGTGCAAGAAACCATTCTACCACTTCGATCTCCTTTAAGGAAAAGAGTCTGTGAGGAGAAGGAGAGAGGATTATGTTCACCAGCCGACGAACTGACATTGGAATTCTGTTTCAAACTTACAGTGATATTTATTCCACGCCAGCTGTTTTATGCTAAAGAAAAGAAAAGTTAGTCTTGTGAAGCAGTGTAGCCAACTGCTTATTCCGCTACTGTAAACTCCTGATCTGTAAGTCGTGGGTTCAACCCCTGCCATGATTATATTGTACTTAGGAAAGTTCTCACTTCATCTGTCACTATCAACATGAATATCTGGGGCTGAGGAAAGTGCAAAATACTGTCAGAATGTGAGTGATCAGAGGCTGCTCCATGTACTCCATAAAGATGAGTAAGTTTGAGCGGTCTGGCACTCTGGTCTTAAACTCGTACACAATCACGTAAGTGGCCTGGATACGAGACTTATAAATCACTTTATTATTGTTGTTATTGTTATAATTATTACTATTATTATTATTATCATCATTATTATTGTATCAAAGAACAGCGTGAGCTGGACATCTGCTATCAATCTCGTTTATGTCAATGGCGCCTTGTTTCTCACAGTCACAGTGCGCGCCCAGCAGTCACCCAGTAAGAGTAGATGTAATAATATTTCATATTATTTATGGCACTTGTCAGTGGATAATTTAGAACAATCCAGCGGTTCGATAAATCTCAGTCGATCGATGGACGGTCGACCAGACTACTAGGGTCGATAGCTGACAATCATTTACAATATAAGACTTTCCAATAGGTGGAGGGACTCCACTTTCACTGTTTAAAATGTTTCCTTTGGCGTTTACTGTGTTTGTCTTTCATATTGACTCAACTTTATTTAAGATATTTCCATTCATCTCTCTCTCTTGCTCTCTCTCTCTCTTGCTCTCTCTCTCTTGCTCTCTCTCTCTCTCTCTTGCTCTCTCTCTCTCTCTTGCTCTCTCTCTCTCTCTCTCTCTCTCTCTCTCTCTTCCCCTCCCAGACATATATAGACACATACATATACGAATCATCCCCCACCTCACATATACATACACATACACGGACTCACATACACACAAAAACACACGCCCGTATATAAAAAAAGCTATTGTCTAGATTTGAAATGTTTTCATGGTAAACTTTGCATAGGGAATCGATGCATCGATGAAAGATCACGCAGTCTATGGATGGGATCGTGAAAGAAAACCGTTTGAAGACCCTTGATTTAGAACGTGTACTGAGGCAGCCGAGGTTACAGACTATGACTGGAGCGGTACGTGGACGTGTCGTCGGATCTTAAAATCAAAGCCGCCTTTTAAAGTTGGTTTGGATTTGGATTTTTGTTAAAAACTCTTGAACTGACGTAATTTTTATCCCTTGTGTTGCCCACTCACCCAGACACAGCTAGCAAACTCCAGACACTAACTCTCCACTGCGCACTGAAAACTAACGAAATTTATTATAATGGCAACTTCTCTAGTAGATAACCAATATCAATATAAGACTTTCCACATTACTTAGGCTTAAGTGGACTCCAGTTTATCGCATTCCTTTCTATAGCATTTCTGTCTTTTTACAATATATTTCATAAGAATGAATGGCGTATTTCTCTGTTATACTGGATAATCGGAGCTCCTGCACAACATATTTTTCAATGCTGCTGATTGATTGCAATTACGTGGGGCCAACTGAATTTCTATTCTAAAAAGTCACGGTATAACTACATTCCTTTTATTGGCAAGTTTTCTCCATGCTTTATGAAAAGTTGCGATAGAGGATCGGCGATTGTAGTGGTAGGAGAATTGATCACAGTCATAAAGATGTTAGCGAGGAGCGAGAGGTCGATCACCCAAGGACAGTATATCTGAGCCAGGGAGGAACCTGAACTCAAACAAACACCGCCAAATATAACAGAGATATCATGGAGATCACGTGAAACATGTTGAACGTAATGAGAGAGGAAACTAAGTGGCAGTTTTATGGAGGAATGTTTTATATTGCATGTCAATGTTGTCATATCGACATCTTCAAGTGCCACGGACTCACCAAACAGGTGCGTCTTTACTGATTGCCAAATTATTAAAGGTCAGTTATACCGGTGGAGGTGTCACATTGCAGATGGATTACACAAGCGTTCATCACTCAATCACCTGATGAATGTAAATAGAACAAGCAGAGTCCGTATGTGGAGAAAAGTGAATTTAGCCAGCTGTAAATAGATCTTTTCATTGCTTCACCCCAAAACACCAGTCTAGACGACCGCTCATTACAAAGAATCAATGTTGGTCTGCAGAGAATGGGTCAACGTAATTACGTGAGTTTTTCTCGCACATCAAGTTTGAGCCAATAAACTGAGGACTATCACAGATGTCATATTGAAAAAAGTTTGAGAAAATTCAAGTCGGGTTTTCATCGTGCATGTTCAAGGAGTAATTCTCTCATAGATGTCTGGAATTGTTCACATTCTCGCTTCCACTTCACCTTACTGTTTGAAACAGAAAGACTTCTGTACCAGTAGACGATAGAGCAATATCTGAGCTACTGAATGTTACAAAGATCGTAAAATCTCATTCAATCCTGAGTCGTTCACGCTGTCAAATTCGACATCCAATTATCTGATAGTGAGGTATGGTATAGTATGGTATGGTATGTATGGTAAAGCCTAGTAAGACATTATGACTCAGATTATTTTCATGACTTGCTATAACTTTCGTACACCAGCCAGACTCTGATCTGATCTGATCTGATACGTTTTTTCCATAGCAACCAGACAAACAGCGGGCATGTCAAATATATTTACTCTACAATTATAATAAAAGACAAATTATGTAAATCCAAATTTGTGACTAACTTCGGTTTTGACAAAAAAATATAAAAAAGGCACCACATTTTATCAGACAACTAGAGAATTAACTGGCCTTTCATCTCTTAGACAGATTCAAAGAACCATTCAGCTGTTCAACGAACCATCAGGATCATTCATTCATACCGCCATCAATGAGAGTTTCTAGAACAAGGCCTATATTGATGACGGCTGATGGATGTAATGTCCCAGAGACACCGAACTGTTTAGTTGTATTAAGAGAAGATCACTACATAAAATACAGAGAAGCTTACTGGCTTCAATTACTGTAACTGTGTAGCGCTAGAGAAAGTTGAGCAAATATCATCAGTTTACAAATTAATTCCTCAGATCCGCTTCAAGTGGAACAAGCTGTTCGTTATTATGTCAGGTTTGGTCTAAAATTTCTGTTTCCATACCCAGGTGACGCTTGAAATAACAAGGCATGACATTATTGCACTAGACAAATTAGAAAAGTAATTCTACAGATTTACAACACACACTATCACTCCAGTCACCCTAAAATCCTGAAACCAAAAATCTCACGTCTGTCTCGGAGTGAATATATTATATGAATTTACACAAATGTCTTCCAACGTGGCCAATTAGCGAATGAGATCAAACGTATCCACGGCTTCTGGGACGGACAAGATCTCGAGAAAACAGATTTATTATCTATTATAATTGACAGGTTTATACTCGTCTTACTCAAAAAAAACCTGCCGGAAATGTTTCAGCAGAACGCCTAATTACGTCTTTGACTGGGTTCAGGTAAAATGTACATTGTCACCTCTACCGGCAGCTCTATTCTCCTCGATTACCGAGAAATATTGTTATAAGACAGAGAAGAACTGTGATAGACACTTGTACTCTTGATCTGATCAGACGCTGAATAGTGTACATACCATCTTACCCCATGCAGGTTTTATAGTATTACTTAGGAAAATATTAGAGATAAACTAAATGTTGGTCTTTTCGGCAAAGATACTTCTCTCAACGACAAAAACAACACATGCGACATATAGAATGCGCAAAGAAAAGTATCAACTTGTACAGTACGATTAAGTTAAAATGAAAACTAAAATGGTAGTCTATATTGAGAGAAAAAAACACTTTCAGAGCAGAGTGAAATGAACGCTTATATTCAGTTTTTTTTTTTTGTTATTTAGATCTGAGAAAAATCTTGTGCTGGCTTAAACTTCAACCAAGGCTGACGTCCACAGTGACACACATGTGTGGAAGTTGTGCTTAACTGATGCTGTATCGTATGATTAGGATGATGTATGGGTCTTTCTTTTTATACACTGTCATAAAAACAAACATACAAACAAGCTAGCAACCATACAACTAGTTGAGAAAAACATCCATCATTATAGAACATGTTAATATGAAAGATAGATATATAAGAAAACATAATGATAATATTGAGTGTACTTACTGTTGTAAGACTATGTATCCATTCCATTCAGTGCTTGCGTAACATCCGAGGGGGGAAAATCGTAAAATGATTTCTCTGTCCCAGTTTAATAAATTCTTAGCAAACCTTATCAGCACGAGAGGTATAAACAGTCTAACACCGCGCCTTTCAGCTCTCATTCACAAAATCTCTTCCGTCTATTTTATTGTGATCTATGCCTCCTTTATCACTGCTGGCGCACACAACTCGGGAGATCACCAAAACTGTTGGCCCCTCCAGTTGCGAAGGGGGAAGCCACTCTCGCAGGGGGAAGTCACTCTCGTATCGCCCTCGCTAGCAGCCACCTGACGGCGGAAGAGCCCACAATTTCAGAATTCTCTGGCCTGTGTCGCTCGTTACGGCCTCCAGGTCTTCTTGTGCAGTGGATTTCCCTCCTAGTCCTAGCCAACCCAGTCAGTTGATCAGTGGTTTCCTCTTACGGGAGGCAAGGGTGGTTGGTCGAGTGACTTCTTCATGTCTATAGAAACACCCTCATTTTTCTGTTTGGACAAGATCTTTTTATTTGCTTTTGTTCTCAGTGTAGATCTACTCTAATTCACGGTTCACTTCTTACTAGTAGATGCAGGATTTTCTTTACTTATGCAGACCTAATTTGTGGGTAGATGTTTTCAAATTTGCTGGGTTTTTTTTTTTTTTACCATAGCCTGTATTGTATTGGAAGGACAGTAGCAAGATTATCTCCGTCACAAGGAGAGTCTTCGTCCTGAAACAAGAGGAGAATAGTACCAGTAATGAAATAAGACGTATTATTGGTTGGTGGGTTTTTTTTTGCCATTGTTGTAAACTTACTTTAGCCCAGGCTTATGCTGTCTTCCCATCCCGTGTTTAAGTACTATGTATCTCACTCTCCCCTCCTCCCTCGCCCCTACCTCACCCCATCTTCCCCTCCCCCTCCACCTTCCCCCGACATACATACGCCCAACTCAATGAATATCACAATAACAACACAGAGGCCTAGTGATGTCTGAAAAGCGAACAAGGTGGAGGGGGAGTGGGGGAGGAG